>OX453292.1:13798904-13925585 GCA_949710015.1 Crataerina pallida | reverse complement strand
TGTGAAAATTGCATTTTTATAAGGTAAATCAAAAAAATTTTTTTTAACGACCAGATCGTCGGGCATCTAGACTAATTATCATAGGACTAGGTGCAATGCTTAAAGTTGCATAAATTATGATATATCCCAAATTTATTTAGAGAAGCGTTTTTAGCACTTGTCTACGACAACATATGTGAAAATTGCATTTTTATAAGGTAAATCAAAAAATTTTTTTTTAACGACAAGATTGTCGGGCATCTAGACTAATTATCATAGGACTAGGTGCAATGCTTAAAGTTGCATAAATTATGATATATCCCAAACTTATTTAGAGCAGCGTTTTTAGCACTTGTCTACGACAACATATGTGAAAATTGCATTTTTATAAGGTAAATCAAAAAATTTTTTTTTAACGACCAGATCGTCGGGCATCTAGACTAATTATCATAGGACTAGGTGCAATGCTTAAAGTTGCATAAATTATGATATATCCCAAATTTATTTAGAGCAGCGTTTTTAGCACTTGTCTACGACAACATATGTGAAAATTGCATTTTTATAAGGTAAATCAAAAAATTTTTTTTTAACGACAAGATTGTCGGGCATCTAGACTAATTATCATAGGACTAGGTGCAATGCTTAAAGTTGCATAAATTATGATATATCCCAAACTTATTTAGAGCAGCGTTTTTAGCACTTGTCTACGACAACATATGTGAAAATTGCATTTTTATAAGGTAAATCAAAAAATTTTTTTTTAACGACCAGATCGTCGGGCATCTAGACTAATTATCATAGGACTAGGTGCAATGCTTAAAGTTGCATAAATTATGATATATCCCAAATTTATTTAGAGCAGCGTTTTTAGCACTTGTCTACGACAACATATGTGAAAATTGCATTTTTATAAGGTAAATCAAAAAATTTTTTTTTAACGACAAGATTGTCGGGCATCTAGACTAATTATCATAGGACTAGGTGCAATGCTTAAAGTTGCATAAATTATGATATATCCCAAACTTATTTAGAGCAGCGTTTTTAGCACTTGCTACGACAACATATGTGAAAATTGCATTTTTATAAGGTAAATCAAAAAATTTTTTTTTAACGACCAGATCGTCGGGCATCTAGACTAATTATCATAGGACTAGGTGCAATGCTTAAAGTTGCATAAATTATGATATATCCCAAATTTATTTAGAGCAGCGTTTTAGCACTTGTCTACGACAACATATGTGAAAATTGCATTTTTATAAGGTAAATCAAAAAATTTTTTTTTAACGACAAGATTGTCGGGCATCTAGACTAATTATCATAGGACTAGGTGCAATGCTTAAAGTTGCATAAATTATGATATATCCCAAACTTATTTAGAGCAGCGTTTTTAGCACTTGTCTACGACAACATATGTGAAAATTGCATTTTTATAAGGTAAATCAAAAAATTTTTTTTTAACGACCAGATCGTCGGGCATCTAGACTAATTATCATAGGACTAGGTGCAATGCTTAAAGTTGCATAAATTATGATATATCCCAAATTTATTTAGAGCAGCGTTTTTAGCACTTGTCTACGACAACATATGTGAAAATTGCATTTTTATAAGGTAAATCAAAAAATTTTTTTTTAAGGACCAGATTGTCGGGCATCTAGACTAATTATCATAGGACTAGGTGCAATGCTTAAAGTTGCATAAATTATGATATATCCCAAACTTATTTAGAGCAGCGTTTTTAGCACTTGTCTACGACAACATATGTGAAAATTGCATTTTTATAAGGTAAATCAAAAAATTTTTTTTTAACGACCAGATCGTCGGGCATCTAGACTAATTATCATAGGACTAGGTGCAATGCTTAAAGTTGCATAAATTATGATATATCCCAAATTTATTTAGAGCAGCGTTTTTAGCACTTGTCTACGACAACATATGTGAAAATTGCATTTTTATAAGGTAAATCAAAAAATTTTTTTTTAACGACCATATTGTCGGGCATCTAGTCTAATTATCATAGGACTAGGTGCGATGCTTAAAGTTGCATAAATTATGATATATCCCAAACTTATTTAGAGCAGCGTTTTTAGCACTTGTCTACGACAACATATGTGAAAATTGCATTTTTATAAGGTAAATCAAAAAAATTTTTTTTAACGACCAGATCGTCGGGCATCTAGACTAATTATCATAGGACTAGGTGCAATGCTTAAAGTTGCATAAATTATGATATATCCCAAATTTATTTAGAGCAGCGTTTTTAGCACTTGTCTACGACAACATATGTGAAAATTGCATTTTTATAAGGTAAATCAAAAAATTTTTTTTTAACGACAAGATTGTCGGGCATCTAGACTAATTATCATAGGACTAGGTGCAATGCTTAAAGTTGCATAAATTATGATATATCCCAAACTTATTTAGAGCAGCGTTTTTAGCACTTGTCTACGACAACATATGTGAAAATTGCATTTTTATAAGGTAAATCAAAAAAATTTTTTTTAACGACCAGATCGTCGGGCATCTAGACTAATTATCATAGGACTAGGTGCAATGCTTAAAGTTGCATAAATTATGATATATCCCAAATTTATTTAGAGCAGCGTTTTTAGCACTTGTCTACGACAACATATGTGAAAATTGCATTTTTATAAGGTAAATCAAAAAATTTTTTTTTAACGACAAGATTGTCGGGCATCTAGACTAATTATCATAGGACTAGGTGCAATGCTTAAAGTTGCATAAATTATGATATATCCCAAATTTATTTAGAGCAGCGTTTTTAGCACTTGTCTACGACAACATATGTGAAAATTGCATTTTTATAAGGTAAATCAAAAAAATTTTTTTTAACGACAAGATTGTCGGGCATCTAGACTAATTATCATAGGACTAGGTGCAATGCTTAAAGTTGCATAAATTATGATATATCCCAAACTTATTTAGAGCAGCGTTTTTAGCACTTGTCTACGACAACATATGTGAAAATTGCATTTTTATAAGGTAAATCAAAAAAATTTTTTTTAACGACCAGATCGTCGGGCATCTAGACTAATTATCATAGGACTAGGTGCAATGCTTAAAGTTGCATAAATTATGATATATCCCAAATTTATTTAGAGCAGCGTTTTTAGCACTTGTCTACGACAACATATGTGAAAATTGCATTTTTATAAGGTAAATCAAAAAATTTTTTTTTAACGACAAGATTGTCGCGCATCTAGACTAATTATCATAGGACTAGGTGCAATGCTTAAAGTTGCATAAATTATGATATATCCCAAACTTATTTAGAGCAGCGTTTTTAGCACTTGTCTACGACAACATATGTGAAAATTGCATTTTTATAAGGTAAATCAAAAAATTTTTTTTTAACGACCAGATCGTCGGGCATCTAGACTAATTATCATAGGACTAGGTGCAATGCTTAAAGTTGCATAAATTATGATATATCCCAAATTTATTTAGAGCAGCGTTTTTAGCACTTGTCTACGACAACATATGTGAAAATTGCATTTTTATAAGGTAAATCAAAAATTTTTTTTTAACGACAACATTGTCGGGCATCTAGACTAATTATCATAGGACTAGGTGCAATGCTTAAAGTTGCATAAATTATGATATATCCCAAACTTATTTAGAGCAGCGTTTTTAGCACTTGTCTACGACAACATATGTGAAAATTGCATTTTTATAAGGTAAATCAAAAAAATTTTTTTTTTCGACCAGATCGTCGGGCATCTAGACTAATTATCATAGGACTAGGTGCAATGCTTAAAGTTGCATAAATTATGATATATCCCAAACTTATTTAGAGCAGCGTTTTTAGCACTTGTCTACGACAACATATGTGAAAATTGCATTTTTATAAGGTAAATCAAAAAAATTTTTTTTAACGACCAGATCGTCGGGCATCTAGACTAATTATCATAGGACTAGGTGCAATGCTTAAAGTTGCATAAATTATGATATATCCCAAATTTATTTAGAGAAGCGTTTTTAGCACTTGTCTACGACAACATATGTGAAAATTGCATTTTTATAAGGTAAATCAAAAAATTTTTTTTTAACGACAAGATTGTCGGGCATCTAGACTAATTATCATAGGACTAGGTGCAATGCTTAAAGTTGCATAAATTATGATATATCCCAAACTTATTTAGAGCAGCGTTTTTAGCACTTGTCTACGACAACATATGTGAAAATTGCATTTTTATAAGGTAAATCAAAAAAATTTTTTTTTAACGACCAGATCGTCGGGCATCTAGACTAATTATCATAGGACTAGGTGCAATGCTTAAAGTTGCATAAATTATGATATATCCCAAATTTATTTAGAGCAGCGTTTTTAGCACTTGTCTACGACAACATATGTGAAAATTGCATTTTTATAAGGTAAATCAAAAAATTTTTTTTTAACGACAAGATTGTCGGGCATCTAGACTAATTATCATAGGACTAGGTGCAATGCTTAAAGTTGCATAAATTATGATATATCCCAAACTTATTTAGAGCAGCGTTTTTAGCACTTGTCTACGACAACATATGTGAAAATTGCATTTTTATAAGGTAAATCAAAAAATTTTTTTTTAACGACCAGATCGTCGGGCATCTAGACTAATTATCATAGGACTAGGTGCAATGCTTAAAGTTGCATAAATTATGATATATCCCAAATTTATTTAGAGCAGCGTTTTTAGCACTTGTCTACGACAACATATGTGAAAATTGCATTTTTATAAGGTAAATCAAAAAATTTTTTTTTAACGACAAGATTGTCGGGCATCTAGACTAATTATCATAGGACTAGGTGCAATGCTTAAAGTTGCATAAATTATGATATATCCCAAACTTATTTAGAGCAGCGTTTTTAGCACTTGCTACGACAACATATGTGAAAATTGCATTTTTATAAGGTAAATCAAAAAATTTTTTTTTAACGACCAGATCGTCGGGCATCTAGACTAATTATCATAGGACTAGGTGCAATGCTTAAAGTTGCATAAATTATGATATATCCCAAATTTATTTAGAGCAGCGTTTTAGCACTTGTCTACGACAACATATGTGAAAATTGCATTTTTATAAGGTAAATCAAAAAATTTTTTTTTAACGACAAGATTGTCGGGCATCTAGACTAATTATCATAGGACTAGGTGCAATGCTTAAAGTTGCATAAATTATGATATATCCCAAACTTATTTAGAGCAGCGTTTTTAGCACTTGTCTACGACAACATATGTGAAAATTGCATTTTTATAAGGTAAATCAAAAAATTTTTTTTTAACGACCAGATCGTCGGGCATCTAGACTAATTATCATAGGACTAGGTGCAATGCTTAAAGTTGCATAAATTATGATATATCCCAAATTTATTTAGAGCAGCGTTTTTAGCACTTGTCTACGACAACATATGTGAAAATTGCATTTTTATAAGGTAAATCAAAAAATTTTTTTTTAAGGACCAGATTGTCGGGCATCTAGACTAATTATCATAGGACTAGGTGCAATGCTTAAAGTTGCATAAATTATGATATATCCCAAACTTATTTAGAGCAGCGTTTTTAGCACTTGTCTACGACAACATATGTGAAAATTGCATTTTTATAAGGTAAATCAAAAAATTTTTTTTTAACGACCAGATCGTCGGGCATCTAGACTAATTATCATAGGACTAGGTGCAATGCTTAAAGTTGCATAAATTATGATATATCCCAAATTTATTTAGAGCAGCGTTTTTAGCACTTGTCTACGACAACATATGTGAAAATTGCATTTTTATAAGGTAAATCAAAAAATTTTTTTTTAACGACCAGATTGTCGGGCATCTAGTCTAATTATCATAGGACTAGGTGCGATGCTTAAAGTTGCATAAATTATGATATATCCCAAACTTATTTAGAGCAGCGTTTTTAGCACTTGTCTACGACAACATATGTGAAAATTGCATTTTTATAAGGTAAATCAAAAAAATTTTTTTTAACGACCAGATCGTCGGGCATCTAGACTAATTATCATAGGACTAGGTGCAATGCTTAAAGTTGCATAAATTATGATATATCCCAAATTTATTTAGAGCAGCGTTTTTAGCACTTGTCTACGACAACATATGTGAAAATTGCATTTTTATAAGGTAAATCAAAAAATTTTTTTTTAACGACAAGATTGTCGGGCATCTAGACTAATTATCATAGGACTAGGTGCAATGCTTAAAGTTGCATAAATTATGATATATCCCAAACTTATTTAGAGCAGCGTTTTTAGCACTTGTCTACGACAACATATGTGAAAATTGCATTTTTATAAGGTAAATCAAAAAATTTTTTTTTAACGACAAGATTGTCGGGCATCTAGACTAATTATCATAGGACTAGGTGCAATGCTTAAAGTTGCATAAATTATGATATATCCCAAACTTATTTAGAGCAGCGTTTTTAGCACTTGTCTACGACAACATATGTGAAAATTGTATTTTTATAAGGTAAATCAAAAAATTTTTTTTTAACGACCAGATCGTCGGGCATCTAGACTAATTATCATAGGACTAGGTGCAATGCTTAAAGTTGCATAAATTATGATATATCCCAAATTTATTTAGAGCAGCGTTTTTAGCACTTGTCTACGACAATATATGTGAAAATTGCATTTTTATAAGGTAAATCAAAAAATTTTTTTTTAACGACAAGATTGTCGGGCATCTAGACTAATTATCATAGGACTAGGTGCAATGCTTAAAGTTGCATAAATTATGATATATCCCAAACTTATTTAGAGCAGCGTTTTTAGCACTTGTCTACGACAACATATGTGAAAATTGCATTTTTATAAGGTAAATCAAAAAAATTTTTTTTTAACGACCAGATCGTCGGGCATCTAGACTAATTATCATAGGTGCAATGCTTAAAGTTGCATAAATTATGATATATCCCAAATTTATTTAGAGCAGCGTTTTTAGCACTTGTCTACGACAACATATGTGAAAATTGCATTTTTATAAGGTAAATCAAAAAATTTTTTTTAACGACAAGATTGTCGGGCATCTAGACTAATTATCATAGGACTAGGTGCAATGCTTAAAGTTGCATAAATTATGATATATCCCAAACTTATTTAGAGCAGCGTTTTTAGCACTTGTCTACGACAACATATGTGAAAATTGCATTTTTATAAGGTAAATCAAAAATTTTTTTTTTAACGACAAGATTGTCGGGCCTCTAGACTAATTATCATAGGACTAGGTGCAATGCTTAAAGTTGCATAAATTATGATATATCCCAAACTTATTTAGAGCAGCGTTTTTAGCACTTGTCTACGACAACATATGTGAAAATTGCATTTTTATAAGGTAAATCAAAAAATTTTTTTTTAACGACCAGATCGTCGGGCATCTAGACTAATTATCATAGGACTAGGTGCAATGCTTAAAGTTGCATAAATTATGATATATCCCAAATTTATTTAGAGCAGCGTTTTTAGCACTTGTCTACGACAACATATGTGAAAATTGCATTTTTATAAGGTAAATCAAAAAATTTTTTTTTAACGACAAGATTGTCGGGCATCTAGACTAATTATCATAGGACTAGGTGCAATGCTTAAAGTTGAATAAATTATGATATATCCCAAACTTATTTAGAGCAGCGTTTTTAGCACTTGTCTACGACAACATATGTGAAAATTGCATTTTTATAAGGTAAATCAAAAAAATTTTTTTTTAACGACCAGATCGTCGGGCATCTAGACTAATTATCATAGGACTAGGTGCAATGCTTAAAGTTGCATAAATTATGATATATCCCAAACTTATTTAGAGCAGCGTTTTTAGCACTTGTCTACGACAACATATGTGAAAATTGCATTTTTATAAGGTAAATCAAAAAATTTTTTTTTAAAGACAAGATTGTCGGGCATCTAGACTAATTATCATAGGACTAGGTGCAATGCTTAAAGTTGCATAAATTATGATATATCCCAAACTTATTTAGAGCAGCGTTTTTAGCACTTGTCTACGACAACATATGTGAAAATTGCATTTTTATAAGGTAAATCAAAAAAAATTTTTTTAACGACCAGATCGTCGGGCATCTAGACTAATTATCATAGGACTAGGTGCAATGCTTAAAGTTGCATAAATTATGATATATCCCAAATTTATTTAGAGCAGCGTTTTTAGCACTTGTCTACGACAACATATGTGAAAATTGCATTTTTATAAGGTAAATCAAAAAATTTTTTTTTAACGACAAGATTGTCGGGCATCTAGACTAATTATCATAGGACTAGGTGCAATGCTTAAAGTTGCATAAATTATGATATATCCCAAACTTATTTAGAGCAGCGTTTTTAGCACTTGTCTACGACAACATATGTGAAAATTGCATTTTTATAAGGTAAATCAAAAAATTTTTTTTTAACGACCAGATCGTCGGGCATCTAGACTAATTATCATAGGACTAGGTGCAATGCTTAAAGTTGCATAAATTATGATATATCCCAAATTTATTTAGAGCAGCGTTTTTAGCACTTGTCTACGACAACATATGTGAAAATTGCATTTTTATAAGATAAATCAAAAAATTTTTTTTTAAAGACAAGATTGTCGGGCATCTAGACTAATTATCATAGGACTAGGTGCAATGCTTAAAGTTGCATAAATTATGATATATCCCAAACTTATTTAGAGCAGCGTTTTTAGCACTTGTCTACGACAACATATGTGAAAATTGCATTTTTATAAGGTAAATCAAAAAATTTTTTTTTAACGACAAGATTGTCGGGCATCTAGACTAATTATCATAGGACTAGGTGCAATGCTTAAAGTTGCATAAATTATGATATATCCCAAACTTATTTAGAGCAGCGTTTTTAGCACTTGTCTACGACAACATATGTGAAAATTGCATTTTTATAAGGTAAATCAAAAAATTTTTTTTAACGACCAGATCGTCGGGCATCTAGACTAATTATCATAGGACTAGGTGCAATGCTTAAAGTTGCATAAATTATGATATATCCCAAATTTATTTAGAGCAGCGTTTTTAGCACTTGTCTACGACAACATATGTGAAAATTGCATTTTTATAAGGTAAATCAAAAAATTTTTTTTTAACGACAAGATTGTTGGGCATCTAGACTAATTATCATAGGACTAGGTGCAATGCTTAAAGTTGCATAAATTATGATATATCCCAAACTTATTTAGAGCAGCGTTTTTAGCACTTGTCTACGACAACATATGTGAAAATTGCATTTTTATAAGGTAAATCAAAAAAATTTTTTTTTTACGACCAGATCGTCGGGCATCTAGACTAATTATCATAGGACTAGGTGCAATGCTTAAAGTTGCATAAATTATGATATATCCCAAACTTATTTAGAGCAGCGTTTTTAGCACTTGTCTACGACAACATATGTGAAAATTGCATTTTTATAAGGTAAATCAAAAAATTTTTTTTTAACGACAAGATTGTCGGGCATCTAGACTAATTATCATAGGACTAGGTGCAATGCTTAAAGTTGCATAAATTATGATATATCCCAAACTTATTTAGAGCAGCGTTTTTAGCACTTGTCTACGACAACATATGTGAAAATTGCATTTTTATAAGGTAAATCAAAAAAATTTTTTTTTAACGACCAGATCGTCGGGCATCTAGACTAATTATCATAGGTGCAATGCTTAAAGTTGCATAAATTATGATATATCCCAAATTTATTTAGAGCAGCGTTTTTAGCACTTGTCTACGACAACATATGTGAAAATTGCATTTTTATAAGGTAAATCAAAAAATTTTTTTTAACGACAAGATTGTCGGGCATCTAGACTAATTATCATAGGACTAGGTGCAATGCTTAAAGTTGCATAAATTATGATATATCCCAAACTTATTTAGAGCAGCGTTTTTAGCACTTGTCTACGACAACATATGTGAAAATTGCATTTTTATAAGGTAAATCAAAAATTTTTTTTTTAACGACAAGATTGTCGGGCCTCTAGACTAATTATCATAGGACTAGGTGCAATGCTTAAAGTTGCATAAATTATGATATATCCCAAACTTATTTAGAGCAGCGTTTTTAGCACTTGTCTACGACAACATATGTGAAAATTGCATTTTTATAAGGTAAATCAAAAAAATTTTTTTTTAACGACCAGATCGTCGGGCATCTAGACTAATTATCATAGGACTAGGTGCAATGCTTAAAGTTGCATAAATTATGATATATCCCAAATTTATTTAGAGCAGCGTTTTTAGCACTTGTCTACGACAACATATGTGAAAATTGCATTTTTATAAGGTAAATCAAAAAATTTTTTTTTAACGACAAGATTGTCGGGCATCTAGACTAATTATCATAGGACTAGGTGCAATGCTTAAAGTTGCATAAATTATGATATATCCCAAACTTATTTAGAGCAGCGTTTTTAGCACTTGTCTACGACAACATATGTGAAAATTGCATTTTTATAAGGTAAATCAAAAAAATTTTTTTTTAACGACCAGATCGTCGGGCATCTAGACTAATTATCATAGGACTAGGTGCAATGCTTAAAGTTGCATAAATTATGATATATCCCAAACTTATTTAGAGCAGCGTTTTTAGCACTTGTCTACGACAACATATGTGAAAATTGCATTTTTATAAGGTAAATCAAAAAATTTTTTTTTAACGACAAGATTGTCGGGCATCTAGACTAATTATCATAGGACTAGGTGCAATGCTTAAAGTTGCATAAATTATGATATATCCCAAACTTATTTAGAGCAGCGTTTTTAGCACTTGTCTACGACAACATATGTGAAAATTGCATTTTTATAAGGTAAATCAAAAAATTTTTTTTTAACGACCAGATCGTCGGGCATCTAGACTAATTATCATAGGACTAGGTGCAATGCTTAAAGTTGCATAAATTATGATATATCCCAAATTTATTTAGAGCAGCGTTTTTAGCACTTGTCTACGACAACATATGTGAAAATTGCATTTTTATAAGGTAAATCAAAAAATTTTTTTTTAACGACAAGATTGTCGGGCATCTAGACTAATTATCATAGGACTAGGTGCAATGCTTAAAGTTGCATAAATTATGATATATCCCAAACTTATTTAGAGCAGCGTTTTTAGCACTTGTCTACGACAACATATGTGAAAATTGCATTTTTATAAGGTAAATCAAAAAAATTTTTTTTTAACGACCAGATCGTCGGGCATCTAGACTAATTATCATAGGACTAGGTGCAATGCTTAAAGTTGCATAAATTATGATATATCCCAAACTTATTTAGAGCAGCGTTTTTAGCACTTGTCTACGACAACATATGTGAAAATTGCATTTTTATAAGGTAAATCAAAAAATTTTTTTTTAAAGACAAGATTGTCGGGCATCTAGACTAATTATCATAGGACTAGGTGCAATGCTTAAAGTTGCATAAATTATGATATATCCCAAACTTATTTAGAGCAGCGTTTTTAGCACTTGTCTACGACAACATATGTGAAAATTGCATTTTTATAAGGTAAATCAAAAAATTTTTTTTTAACGACCAGATCGTCGGGCATCTAGACTAATTATCATAGGACTAGGTGCAATGCTTAAAGTTGCATAAATTATGATATATCCCAAATTTATTTAGAGCAGCGTTTTTAGCACTTGTCTACGACAACATATGTGAAAATTGCATTTTTATAAGGTAAATCAAAAAATTTTTTTTTAACGACAAGATTGTCGGGCATCTAGACTAATTATCATAGGACTAGGTGCAATGCTTAAAGTTGCATAAATTATGATATATCCCAAACTTATTTAGAGCAGCGTTTTTAGCACTTGTCTACGACAACATATGTGAAAATTGCATTTTTATAAGGTAAATCAAAAAAATTTTTTTAACGACCAGATCGTCGGGCATCTAGACTAATTATCATAGGACTAGGTGCAATGCTTAAAGTTGCATAAATTATGATATATCCCAAATTTATTTAGAGCAGCGTTTTTAGCACTTGTCTACGACAACATATGTGAAAATTGCATTTTTATAAGGTAAATCAAAAAATTTTTTTTTAACGACAAGATTGTTGGGCATCTAGACTAATTATCATAGGACTAGGTGCAATGCTTAAAGTTGCATATATTATGATATATCCCAAACTTATTTAGAGCAGCGTTTTTAGCACTTGTCTACGACAACATATGTGAAAATTGCATTTTTATAAGGTAAATCAAAAAATTTTTTTTTAACGACAAGATTGTCGGGCATCTAGACTAATTATCATAGGACTAGGTGCAATGCTTAAAGTTGCATAAATTATGATATATCCCAAATTTATTTAGAGCAGCGTTTTTAGCACTTGTCTACGACAGCATATGTGAAAATTGCATTTTTATAAGGTAAATCAAAAAATTTTTTTTTAACGACAAGATTGTCGGGCATCTAGACTAATTATCATAGGACTAGGTGCAATGCTTAAAGTTGCATAAATTATGATATATCCCAAACTTATTTAGAGCAGCGTTTTTAGCACTTGTCTACGACAACATATGTGAAAATTGCATTTTTATAAGGTAAATCAAAAAATTTTTTTTTAACGACCAGATCGTCGGGCATCTAGACTAATTATCATAGGACTAGGTGCAATGCTTAAAGTTGCATAAATTATGATATATCCCAAATTTATTTAGAGCAGCGTTTTTAGCACTTGTCTACGACAACATATGTGAAAATTGCATTTTTATAAGGTAAATCAAAAAATTTTTTTTTAACGACAAGATTGTCGGGCATCTAGACTAATTATCATAGGACTAGGTGCAATGCTTAAAGTTGCATAAATTATGATATATCCCAAACTTATTTAGAGCAGCGTTTTTAGCACTTGTCTACGACAACATATGTGAAAATTGCATTTTTATAAGGTAAATCAAAAAATTTTTTTTTAACGACCAGATCGTCGGGCATCTAGACTAATTATCATAGGACTAGGTGCAATGCTTAAAGTTGCATAAATTATGATATATCCCAAATTTATTTAGAGCAGCGTTTTTAGCACTTGTCTACGACAACATATGTGAAAATTGCATTTTTATAAGGTAAATCAAAAAATTTTTTTTTAACGACAAGATTGTCGGGCATCTAGACTAATTATCATAGGACTAGGTGCAATGCTTAAAGTTGCATAAATTATGATATATCCCAAACTTATTTAGAGCAGCGTTTTTAGCACTTGTCTACGACAACATATGTGAAAATTGCATTTTTATAAGGTAAATCAAAAAATTTTTTTTTAACGACCAGATCGTCGGGCATCTAGACTAATTATCATAGGACTAGGTGCAATGCTTAAAGTTGCATAAATTATGATATATCCCAAATTTATTTAGAGCAGCGTTTTTAGCACTTGTCTACGACAACATATGTGAAAATTGCATTTTTATAAGGTAAATCAAAAAATTTTTTTTTAACGACAAGATTGTCGGGCATCTAGACTAATTATCATAGGACTAGGTGCAATGCTTAAAGTTGCATAAATTATGATATATCCCAAACTTATTTAGAGCAGCGTTTTTAGCACTTGTCTACGACAACATATGTGAAAATTGCATTTTTATAAGGTAAATCAAAAAATTTTTTTTTAACGACCAGATCGTCGGGCATCTAGACTAATTATCATAGGACTAGGTGCAATGCTTAAAGTTGCATAAATTATGATATATCCCAAATTTATTTAGAGCAGCGTTTTTAGCACTTGTCTACGACAACATATGTGAAAATTACATTTTTATAAGGTAAATCAAAAAATTTTTTTTTAACGACAAGATTGTCGGGCATCTAGACTAATTATCATAGGACTAGGTGCAATGCTTAAAGTTGCATAAATTATGATATATCCCAAACTTATTTAGAGCAGCGTTTTTAGCACTTGTCTACGACAACATATGTGAAAATTGCATTTTTATAAGGTAAATCAAAAAATTTTTTTTTAACGACCAGATCGTCGGGCATCTAGACTAATTATCATAGGACTAGGTGCAATGCTTAAAGTTGCATAAATTATGATATATCCCAAATTTATTTAGAGCAGCGTTTTTAGCACTTGTCTACGACAACATATGTGAAAATTGCATTTTTATAAGGTAAATCAAAAAATTTTTTTTTAACGACAAGATTGTCGGGCATCTAGACTAATTATCATAGGACTAGGTGCAATGCTTAAAGTTGCATAAATTATGATATATCCCAAACTTATTTAGAGCAGCGTTTTTAGCACTTGTCTACGACAACATATGTGAAAATTGCATTTTTATAAGGTAAATCAAAAAATTTTTTTTTAACGACCAGATCGTCGGGCATCTAGACTAATTATCATAGGACTAGGTGCGATGCTTAAAGTTGCATAAATTATGATATATCCCAAACTTATTTAGAGCAGCGTTTTTAGCACTTGTCTACGACAACATATGTGAAAATTGCATTTTTATAAGTTAAATCAAAAAATTTTTTTTTAACGACCAGATCGTCGGGCATCTAGACTAATTATCATAGGACTAGGTGCAATGCTTAAAGTTGCATAAATTATGATATATCCCAAACTTATTTAGAGCAGCGTTTTTAGCACTTGTCTACGACAACATATGTGAAAATTGCATTTTTATAAGGTAAATCAAAAAATTTTTTTTTAACGACCAGATCGTCGGGCATCTAGACTAATTATCATAGGACTAGGTGCAATGCTTAAAGTTGCATAAATTATGATATATCCCAAATTTATTTAGAGCAGCGTTTTTAGCACTTGTCTACGACAACATATGTGAAAATTGCATTTTTATAAGATAAATCAAAAAATTTTTTTTTAAAGACAAGATTGTCGGGCATCTAGACTAATTATCATAGGACTAGGTGCAATGCTTAAAGTTGCATAAATTATGATATATTCCAAATTTATTTAGAGCAGCGTTTTTAGCACTTGTCTACGACAACATATGTGAAAATTGCATTTTTATAAGGTAAATCAAAAAATTTTTTTTTAACGACAAGATTGTCGGGCATCTAGACTAATTATCATAGGACTAGGTGCAATGCTTAAAGTTGCATAAATTATGATATATCCCAAATTTATTTAGAGCAGCGTTTTTAGCACTTGTCTACGACAACATATGTGAAAATTGCATTTTTATAAGGTAAATCAAAAAATTTTTTTTAACGACAAGATTGTCGGGCATCTAGACTAATTATCATAGGACTAGGTGCAATGCTTAAAGTTGCATAAATTATGATATATCCCAAACTTATTTAGAGCAGCGTTTTTAGCACTTGTCTACGACAACATATGTGAAAATTGCATTTTTATAAGGTAAATCAAAAAATTTTTTTTTAACGACAAGATTGTCGGGCATCTAGACTAATTATCATAGGACTAGGTGCAATGCTTAAAGTTGCATAAATTATGATATATCCCAAACTTATTTAGAGCAGCGTTTTTAGCACTTGTCTACGACAACATATGTGAAAATTGCATTTTTATAAGGTAAATCAAAAAATTTTTTTTTAACGACCAGATCGTCGGGCATCTAGACTAATTATCATAGGACTAGGTGCAATGCTTAAAGTTGCATAAATTATGATATATCCCAAATTTATTTAGAGCAGCGTTTTTAGCACTTGTCTACGACAACATATGTGAAAATTGCATTTTTATAAGATAAATCAAAAAATTTTTTTTTAAAGACAAGATTGTCGGGCATCTAGACTAATTATCATAGGACTAGGTGCAATGCTTAAAGTTGCATAAATTATGATATATCCCAAACTTATTTAGCGTTTTTAGCACTTGTCTACGACAACATATGTGAAAATTGCATTTTTATAAGGTAAATCAAAAAATTTTTTTTTAAGGACAAGATTGTCGGGCATCTAGACTAATTATCATAGGACTAGGTGCAATGCTTAAAGTTGCATAAATTATGATATATCCCAAATTTATTTAGAGCAGCGTTTTTAGCACTTGTCTACGACAACATATGTGAAAATTGCATTTTTATAAGATAAATCAAAAAATTTTTTTTTAAAGACAAGATTGTCGGGCATCTAGACTAATTATCATAGGACTAGGTGCAATGCTTAAAGTTGCATAAATTATGATATATCCCAAACTTATTTAGAGCAGCGTTTTTAGCACTTGTCTACGACAACATATGTGAAAATTGCATTTTTATAAGGTAAATCAAAAAATTTTTTTTTAACGACAAGATTGTCGGGCATCTAGACTAATTATCATAGGACTAGGTGCAATGCTTAAAGTTGCATAAATTATGATATATCCCAAATTTATTTAGAGCAGCGTTTTTAGCACTTGTCTACGACAACATATGTGAAAATTGCATTTTTATAAGGTAAATCAAAAAATTTTTTTTTAACGACAAGATTGTCGGGCATCTAGACTAATTATCATAGGACTAGGTGCAATGCTTAAAGTTGCATAAATTATGATATATCCCAAACTTATTTAGAGCAGCGTTTTTAGCACTTGTCTACGACAACATATGTGAAAATTGCATTTTTATAAGGTAAATCAAAAAATTTTTTTTAACGACCAGATCGTCGGGCATCTAGACTAATTATCATAGGACTAGGTGCAATGCTTAAAGTTGCATAAATTATGATATATCCCAAATTTATTTAGAGCAGCGTTTTTAGCACTTGTCTACGACAACATATGTGAAAATTGCATTT
Organism: Crataerina pallida; assembly: GCA_949710015.1. Lineage (NCBI taxonomy): Eukaryota > Metazoa > Arthropoda > Insecta > Diptera > Hippoboscidae > Crataerina > Crataerina pallida. The sequence goes on along the minus strand of OX453292.1, from coordinate 13,908,885 downwards.
TTATAAGATAATTCAAAAAATTTTTTTTTAAAGACAAGATTGTCGGGCATCTAGACTAATTATCATAGGACTAGGTGCAATGCTTAAAGTTGCATAAATTATGATATATTCCAAATTTATTTAGAGCAGCGTTTTTAGCACTTGTCTACGACAACATATGTGAAAATTGCATTTTTATAAGGTAAATCAAAAAATTTTTTTTTAACGACAAGATTGTCGGGCATCTAGACTAATTATCATAGGACTAGGTGCAATGCTTAAAGTTGCATAAATTATGATATATCCCAAATTTATTTAGAGCAGCGTTTTTAGCACTTGTCTACGACAACATATGTGAAAATTGCATTTTTATAAGGTAAATCAAAAAATTTTTTTTAACGACAAGATTGTCGGGCATCTAGACTAATTATCATAGGACTAGGTGCAATGCTTAAAGTTGCATAAATTATGATATATCCCAAACTTATTTAGAGCAGCGTTTTTAGCACTTGTCTACGACAACATATGTGAAAATTGCATTTTTATAAGGTAAATCAAAAATTTTTTTTTAACGACAAGATTGTCGGGCATCTAGACTAATTATCATAGGACTAGGTGCAATGCTTAAAGTTGCATAAATTATGATATATCCCAAACTTATTTAGAGCAGCGTTTTTAGCACTTGTCTACGACAACATATGTGAAAATTGCATTTTTATAAGGTAAATCAAAAAATTTTTTTTTAACGACCAGATCGTCGGGCATCTAGACTAATTATCATAGGACTAGGTGCAATGCTTAAAGTTGCATAAATTATGATATATCCCAAATTTATTTAGAGCAGCGTTTTTAGCACTTGTCTACGACAACATATGTGAAAATTGCATTTTTATAAGATAAATCAAAAAATTTTTTTTTAAAGACAAGATTGTCGGGCATCTAGACTAATTATCATAGGACTAGGTGCAATGCTTAAAGTTGCATAAATTATGATATATCCCAAACTTATTTAGAGCAGCGTTTTTAGCACTTGTCTACGACAACATATGTGAAAATTGCATTTTTATAAGGTAAATCAAAAAATTTTTTTTTAACGACAAGATTGTCGGGCATCTAGACTAATTATCATAGGACTAGGTGCAATGCTTAAAGTTGCATAAATTATGATATATCCCAAACTTATTTAGAGCAGCGTTTTTAGCACTTGTCTACGACAACATATGTGAAAATTGCATTTTTATAAGGTAAATCAAAAAATTTTTTTTTAACGACCAGATCGTCGGGCATCTAGACTAATTATCATAGGACTAGGTGCAATGCTTAAAGTTGCATAAATTATGATATATCCCAAATTTATTTAGAGCAGCGTTTTTAGCACTTGTCTACGACAACATATGTGAAAATTGCATTTTTATAAGATAAATCAAAAAATTTTTTTTTAAAGACAAGATTGTCGGGCATCTAGACTAATTATCATAGGACTAGGTGCAATGCTTAAAGTTGCATAAATTATGATATATCCCAAACTTATTTAGAGCAGCGTTTTTAGCACTTGTCTACGACAACATATGTGAAAATTGCATTTTTATAAGGTAAATCAAAAAATTTTTTTTTAACGACAAGATTGTCGGGCATCTAGACTAATTATCATAGGACTAGGTGCAATGCTTAAAGTTGCATAAATTATGATATATCCCAAATTTATTTAGAGCAGCGTTTTTAGCACTTGTCTACGACAACATATGTGAAAATTGCATTTTTATAAGGTAAATCAAAAAATTTTTTTTTAACGACAAGATTGTCGGGCATCTAGACTAATTATCATAGGACTAGGTGCAATGCTTAAAGTTGCATAAATTATGATATATCCCAAACTTATTTAGAGCAGCGTTTTTAGCACTTGTCTACGACAACATATGTGAAAATTGCATTTTTATAAGGTAAATCAAAAAATTTTTTTTAACGACCAGATCGTCGGGCATCTAGACTAATTATCATAGGACTAGGTGCAATGCTTAAAGTTGCATAAATTATGATATATCCCAAATTTATTTAGAGCAGCGTTTTTAGCACTTGTCTACGACAACATATGTGAAAATTGCATTTTTATAAGGTAAATCAAAAAATTTTTTTTTAACGACAAGATTGTTGGGCATCTAGACTAATTATCATAGGACTAGGTGCAATGCTTAAAGTTGCATAAATTATGATATATCCCAAACTTATTTAGAGCAGCGTTTTTAGCACTTGTCTACGACAACATATGTGAAAATTGCATTTTTATAAGGTAAATCAAAAAATTTTTTTTTTACGACCAGATCGTCGGGCATCTAGACTAATTATCATAGGACTAGGTGCAATGCTTAAAGTTGCATAAATTATGATATATCCCAAATTTATTTAGAGCAGCGTTTTTAGCACTTGTCTACGACAGCATATGTGAAAATTGCATTTTTATAAGGTAAATCAAAAAATTTTTTTTTAACGACAAGATTGTCGGGCATCTAGACTAATTATCATAGGACTAGGTGCAATGCTTAAAGTTGCATAAATTATGATATATCCCAAACTTATTTAGAGCAGCGTTTTTAGCACTTGTCTACGACAACATATGTGAAAATTGCATTTTTATAAGGTAAATCAAAAAATTTTTTTTTAACGACCAGATCGTCGGGCATCTAGACTAATTATCAGAGGACTAGGTGCAATGCTTAAAGTTGCATAAATTATGATATATCCCAAATTTATTTAGAGCAGCGTTTTTAGCACTTGTCTACGACAACATATGTGAAAATTGCATTTTTATAAGGTAAATCAAAAAATTTTTTTTTAACGACAAGATTGTCGGGCATCTAGACTAATTATCATAGGACTAGGTGCAATGCTTAAAGTTGCATAAATTATGATATATCCCAAACTTATTTAGAGCAGCGTTTTTAGCACTTGTCTACGACAACATATGTGAAAATTGCATTTTTATAAGGTAAATCAAAAAATTTTTTTTTAACGACCAGATCGTCGGGCATCTAGACTAATTATCATAGGACTAGGTGCAATGCTTAAAGTTGCATAAATTATGATATATCCCAAATTTATTTAGAGCAGCGTTTTTAGCACTTGTCTACGACAACATATGTGAAAATTGCATTTTTATAAGGTAAATCAAAAAATTTTTTTTTAACGACAAGATTGTCGGGCATCTAGACTAATTATCATAGGACTAGGTGCAATGCTTAAAGTTGCATAAATTATGATATATCCCAAACTTATTTAGAGCAGCGTTTTTAGCACTTGTCTACGACAACATATGTGAAAATTGCATTTTTATAAGGTAAATCAAAAAAATTTTTTTTAACGACCAGATCGTCGGGCATCTAGACTAATCATCATAGGACTAGGTGCAATGCTTAAAGTTGCATAAATTATGATATATCCCAAATTTATTTAGAGCAGCGTTTTTAGCACTTGTCTACGACAACATATGTGAAAATTGCATTTTTATAAGGTAAATCAAAAAATTTTTTTTTAACGACAAGATTGTCGGGCATCTAGACTAATTATCATAGGACTAGGTGCAATGCTTAAAGTTGCATAAATTATGATATATCCCAAATTTATTTAGAGCAGCGTTTTTAGCACTTGTCTACGACAACATATGTGAAAATTGCATTTTTATAAGGTAAATCCAAAAATTTTTTTTTAACGACAAGATTGTCGGGCATCTAGACTAATTATCATAGGACTAGGTGCAATGCTTAAAGTTGCATAAATTATGATATATCCCAAACTTATTTAGAGCAGCGTTTTTAGCACTTGTCTACGACAACATATGTGAAAATTGCATTTTTATAAGGTAAATCAAAAAATTTTTTTTTAACGACCAGATCGTCGGGCATCTAGACTAATTATCATAGGACTAGGTGCAATGCTTAAAGTTGCATAAATTATGATATATCCCAAACTTATTTAGAGCAGCGTTTTTAGCACTTGTCTACGACAACATATGTGAAAATTGCATTTTTATAAGGTAAATCAAAAAATTTTTTTTTAACGACAAGATTGTCGGGCATCTAGACTAATTATCATAGGACTAGGTGCAATGCTTAAAGTTGCATAAATTATGATATATCCCAAACTTATTTAGAGCAGCGTTTTTAGCACTTGTCTACGACAACATATGTGAAAATTGCATTTTTATAAGGTAAATCAAAAAATTTTTTTTTAACGACCAGATTGTCGGGCATCTAGACTAATTATCATAGGACTAGGTGCAATGCTTAAAGTTGCATAAATTATGATATATCCCAAATTTATTTAGAGCAGCGTTGTTAGCACTTGTCTATGACAACATATGTGAAAATTGCATTTTTATAAGGTAAATCAAAAAATTTTTTTTTAACGACAAGATTGTCGGGCATCTAGACTAATTATCATAGGACTAGGTGCAATGCTTAAAGTTGCATAAATTATGATATATCCCAAACTTATTTAGAGCAGCGTTTTTAGCACTTGTCTACGACAACATATGTGAAAATTGCATTTTTATAAGGTAAATCAAAAAAATTTTTTTTAACGACCAGATCGTCGGGCATCTAGACTAATCATCATAGGACTAGGTGCAATGCTTAAAGTTGCATAAATTATGATATATCCCAAATTTATTTAGAGCAGCGTTTTTAGCACTTGTCTACGACAACATATGTGAAAATTGCATTTTTATAAGGTAAATCAAAAAATTTTTTTTTAACGACAAGATTGTCGGGCATCTAGACTAATTATCATAGGACTAGGTGCAATGCTTAAAGTTGCATAAATTATGATATATCCCAAATTTATTTAGAGCAGCGTTTTTAGCACTTGTCTACGACAACATATGTGAAAATTGCATTTTTATAAGGTAAATCCAAAAATTTTTTTTTAACGACAAGATTGTCGGGCATCTAGACTAATTATCATAGGACTAGGTGCAATGCTTAAAGTTGCATAAATTATGATATATCCCAAACTTATTTAGAGCAGCGTTTTTAGCACTTGTCTACGACAACATATGTGAAAATTGCATTTTTATAAGGTAAATCAAAAAATTTTTTTTTAACGACCAGATCGTCGGGCATCTAGACTAATTATCATAGGACTAGGTGCAATGCTTAAAGTTGCATAAATTATGATATATCCCAAACTTATTTAGAGCAGCGTTTTTAGCACTTGTCTACGACAACATATGTGAAAATTGCATTTTTATAAGGTAAATCAAAAAATTTTTTTTTAACGACAAGATTGTCGGGCATCTAGACTAATTATCATAGGACTAGGTGCAATGCTTAAAGTTGCATAAATTATGATATATCCCAAACTTATTTAGAGCAGCGTTTTTAGCACTTGTCTACGACAACATATGTGAAAATTGCATTTTTATAAGGTAAATCAAAAAAATTTTTTTTTAACGACCAGATCGTCGGGCATGTAGACTAATTATCATAGGACTAGGTGCAATGCTTAAAGTTGCATAAATTATGATATATCCCAAATTTATTTAGAGCAGCGTTTTTAGCACTTGTCTACGACAACATATGTGAAAATTGCATTTTTATAAGGTAAATCAAAAAATTTTTTTTTAACGACAAGATTGTCGGGCATCTAGACTAATTATCATAGGACTAGGTGCAATGCTTAAAGTTGCATAAATTATGATATATCCCAAACTTATTTAGAGCAGCGTTTTTAGCACTTGTCTACGACAACATATGTGAAAATTGCATTTTTATAAGGTAAATCAAAAAAATTTTTTTTTAACGACCAGATCGTCGGGCATCTAGACTAATTATCATAGGACTAGGTGCAATGCTTAAAGTTGCATAAATTATGATATATCCCAAATTTATTTAGAGCAGCGTTTTTAGCACTTGTCTACGACAACATATGTGAAAATTGCATTTTTATAAGGTAAATCAAAAAATTTTTTTTTAACGACAAGATTGTCGGGCATCTAGACTAATTATCATAGGACTAGGTGCAATGCTTAAAGTTGCATAAATTATGATATATCCCAAACTTATTTAGAGCAGCGTTTTTAGCACTTGTCTACGACAACATATGTGAAAATTGCATTTTTATAAGGTAAATCAAAAAATTTTTTTTTAACGACCAGATCGTCGGGCATCTAGACTAATTATCATAGGACTAGGTGCAATGCTTAAAGTTGCATAAATTATGATATATCCCAAATTTATTTAGAGCAGCGTTTTTAGCACTTGTCTACGACAACATATGTGAAAATTGCATTTTTATAAGGTAAATCAAAAAATTTTTTTTTAACGACAAGATTGTCGGGCATCTAGACTAATTATCATAGGACTAGGTGCAATGCTTAAAGTTGCATAAATTATGATATATCCCAAACTTATTTAGAGCAGCGTTTTTAGCACTTGTCTGCGACAACATATGTGAAAATTGCATTTTTATAAGGTAAATCAAAAAATTTTTTTTTAACGACAAGATTGTCGGGCATCTAGACTAATTATCATAGGACTAGGTGCAATGCTTAAAGTTGCATAAATTATGATATATCCCAAACTTATTTAGAGCAGCGTTTTTAGCACTTGTCTACGACAACATATGTGAAAATTGCATTTTTATAAGGTAAATCAAAAAATTTTTTTTTAACGACCAGATCGTCGGGCATCTAGACTAATTATCATAGGACTAGGTGCAATGCTTAAAGTTGCATAAATTATGATATATCCCAAATTTATTTAGAGCAGCGTTTTTAGCACTTGTCTACGACAACATATGTGAAAATTGCATTTTTATAAGGTAAATCAAAAAAATTTTTTTTAACGACAAGATTGTCGGGCATCTAGACTAATTATCATAGGACTAGGTGCAATGCTTAAAGTTGCATAAATTATGATATATCCCAAATTTATTTAGAGCAGCGTTTTTAGCACTTGTCTACGACAACATATGTGAAAATTGCATTTTTATAAGGTAAATCAAAAAATTTTTTTTTAACGACAAGATTGTCGGGCATCTAGACTAATTATCATAGGACTAGGTGCAATGCTTAAAGTTGCATAAATTATGATATATCCCAAACTTATTTAGAGCAGCGTTTTTAGCACTTGTCTACGACAACATATGTGAAAATTGCATTTTTATAAGGTAAATCAAAAAATTTTTTTTTAACGACCAGATCGTCGGGCATCTAGACTAATTATCATAGGACTAGGTGCAATGCCTAAAGTTGCATAAATTATGATATATCCCAAACTTATTTAGAGCAGCGTTTTTAGCACTTGTCTACGACAACATATGTGAAAATTGCATTTTTATAAGGTAAATCAAAAAAATTTTTTTTAACGACCAGATCGTCGGGCATCTAGACTAATTATCATAGGACTAGGTGCAATGCTTAAAGTTGCATAAATTATGATATATCCCAAATTTATTTAGAGCAGCGTTTTTAGCACTTGTCTACGACAACATATGTGAAAATTGCATTTTTATAAGGTAAATCAAAAATTTTTTTTTAACGACAAGATTGTCGGGCATCTAGACTAATTATCATAGGACTAGGTGCAATGCTTAAAGTTGCATAAATTATGATATATCCCAAACTTATTTAGAGCAGCGTTTTTAGCACTTGTCTACGACAACATATGTGAAAATTGCATTTTTATAAGGTAAATCACAAAATTTTTTTTTAACGACAAGATTGTCGGGCATCTAGACTAATTATCATAGGACTAGGTGCAATGCTTAAAGTTGCATAAATTATGATATATCCCAAACTTATTTAGAGCAGCGTTTTTAGCACTTGTCTACGACAACATATGTGAAAATTGCATTTTTATAAGGTAAATCAAAAAAATTTTTTTTTAACGACCAGATCGTCGGGCATCTAGACTAATTATCATAGGACTAGGTGCAATGCTTAAAGTTGCATAAATTATGATATATCCCAAATTTATTTAGAGCAGCGTTTTTAGCACTTGTCTACGACAACATATGTGAAAATTGCATTTTTATAAGGTAAATCAAAAAATTTTTTTTTAACGACCAGATCGTCGGGCATCTAGACTAATTATCATAGGACTAGGTGCAATGCTTAAAGTTGCATAAATTATGATATATCCCAAACTTATTTAGAGCAGCGTTTTTAGCACTTGTCTACGACAACATATGTGAAAATTGCATTTTTATAAGGTAAATCAAAAAATTTTTTTTTAACGACCAGATCGTCGGGCATCTAGACTAATTATCATAGGACTAGGTGCAATGCTTAAAGTTGCATAAATTATGATATATCCCAAATTTATTTAGAGCAGCGTTTTTAGCACTTGTCTACGACAACATATGTGAAAATTGCATTTTTATAAGGTAAATCAAAAAATTTTTTTTTAACGACCAGATCGTCGGGCATCTAGACTAATTATCATAGGACTAGGTGCAATGCTTAAAGTTGCATAAATTATGATATATCCCAAACTTATTTAGAGCAGCGTTTTTAGCACTTGTCTACGACAACATATGTGAAAATTGCATTTTTATAAGGTAAATCAAAAAAATTTTTTTTTAACGACCAGATCGTCGGGCATCTAGACTAATTATCATAGGACTAGGTGCAATGCTTAAAGTTGCATAAATTATGATATATCCCAAACTTATTTAGAGCAGCGTTTTTAGCACTTGTCTACGACAACATATGTGAAAATTGCATTTTTATAAGGTAAATCACAAAAATTTTTTTTAACGACAAGATTGTCGGGCATCTAGACTAATTATCATAGGACTAGGTGCAATGCTTAAAGTTGCATAAATTATGATATATCCCAAATTTATTTAGAGCAGCGTTTTTAGCACTTGTCTACGACAACATATGTGAAAATTGCATTTTTATAAGGTAAATCACAAAATTTTTTTTTAACGACAAGATTGTCGGGCATCTAGACTAATTATCATAGGACTAGGTGCAATGCTTAAAGTTGCATAAATTATGATATATCCCAAACTTATTTAGAGCAGCGTTTTTAGCACTTGTCTACGACAACATATGTGAAAATTGCATTTTTATAAGGTAAATCAAAAAAATTTTTTTTTAACGACCAGATCGTCGGGCATCTAGACTAATTATCATAGGACTAGGTGCAATGCTTAAAGTTGCATAAATTATGATATATCCCAAATTTATTTAGAGCAGCGTTTTTAGCACTTGTCTACGACAACATATGTGAAAATTGCATTTTTATAAGGTAAATCAAAAAATTTTTTTTTAACGACCAGATCGTCGGGCATCTAGACTAATTATCATAGGACTAGGTGCAATGCTTAAAGTTGCATAAATTATGATATATCCCAAACTTATTTAGAGCAGCGTTTTTAGCACTTGTCTACGACAACATATGTGAAAATTGCATTTTTATAAGGTAAATCAAAAAATTTTTTTTTAACGACCAGATCGTCGGGCATCTAGACTAATTATCATAGGACTAGGTGCAATGCTTAAAGTTGCATAAATTATGATATATCCCAAATTTATTTAGAGCAGCGTTTTTAGCACTTGTCTACGACAACATATGTGAAAATTGCATTTTTATAAGGTAAATCAAAAAATTTTTTTTTAACGACCAGATCGTCGGGCATCTAGACTAATTATCATAGGACTAGGTGCAATGCTTAAAGTTGCATAAATTATGATATATCCCAAACTTATTTAGAGCAGCGTTTTTAGCACTTGTCTACGACAACATATGTGAAAATTGCATTTTTATAAGGTAAATCAAAAAAATTTTTTTTTAACGACCAGATCGTCGGGCATCTAGACTAATTATCATAGGACTAGGTGCAATGCTTAAAGTTGCATAAATTATGATATATCCCAAACTTATTTAGAGCAGCGTTTTTAGCACTTGTCTACGACAACATATGTGAAAATTGCATTTTTATAAGGTAAATCACAAAAATTTTTTTTAACGACAAGATTGTCGGGCATCTAGACTAATTATCATAGGACTAGGTGCAATGCTTAAAGTTGCATAAATTATGATATATCCCAAATTTATTTAGAGCAGCGTTTTTAGCACTTGTCTACGACAACATATGTGAAAATTGCATTTTTATAAGGTAAATCAAAAAATTTTTTTTTAACGACCAGATCGTCGGGCATCTAGACTAATTATCATAGGACTAGGTGCAATGCTTAAAGTTGCATAAATTATGATATATCCCAAACTTATTTAGAGCAGCGTTTTTAGCACTTGTCTACGACAACATATGTGAAAATTGCATTTTTATAAGGTAAATCAAAAAATTTTTTTTTAACGACCAGATCGTCGGGCATCTAGACTAATTATCATAGGACTAGGTGCAATGCTTAAAGTTGCATAAATTATGATATATCCCAAACTTATTTAGAGCAGCGTTTTTAGCACTTGTCTACGACAACATATGTGAAAATTGCATTTTTATAAGGTAAATCAAAAAAATTTTTTTTTAACGACCAGATCGTCGGGCATCTAGACTAATTATCATAGGACTAGGTGCAATGCTTAAAGTTGCATAAATTATGATATATCCCAAATTTATTTAGAGCAGCGTTTTTAGCACTTGTCTACGACAACATATGTGAAAATTGCATTTTTATAAGGTAAATCAAAAAATTTTTTTTTAACGACAAGATTGTCGGGCATCTAGACTAATTATCATAGGACTAGGTGCAATGCTTAAAGTTGCATAAATTATGATATATCCCAAACTTATTTAGAGCAGCGTTTTTAGCACTTGTCTACGACAACATATGTGAAAATTGCATTTTTATAAGGTAAATCAAAAAAAATTTTTTTAACGACCAGATCGTCGGGCATCTAGACTAATTATCATAGGACTAGGTGCAATGCTTAAAGTTGCATAAATTATGATATATCCCAAATTTATTTAGAGCAGCGTTTTTAGCACTTGTCTACGACAACATATGTGAAAATTGCATTTTTATAAGGTAAATCAAAAAATTTTTTTTTAACGACAAGATTGTCGGGCATCTAGACTAATTATCATAGGACTAGGTGCAATGCTTAAAGTTGCATAAATTATGATATATCCCAAACTTATTTAGAGCAGCGTTTTTAGCACTTGTCTACGACAACATATGTGAAAATTGCATTTTTATAAGGTAAATCAAAAAATTTTTTTTAACGACAAGATTGTCGGGCATCTAGACTAATTATCATAGGACTAGGTGCAATGCTTAAAGTTGCATAAATTATGATATATCCCAAACTTATTTAGAGCAGCGTTTTTAGCACTTGTCTACGACAACATATGTGAAAATTGCATTTTTATAAGGTAAATCAAAAAAATTTTTTTTTAACGACAAGATTGTCGGGCATCTAGACTAATTATCATAGGACTAGGTGCAATGCTTAAAGTTGCATAAATTATGATATATCCCAAACTTATTTAGAGCAGCGTTTTTAGCACTTGTCTACGACAACATATGTGAAAATTGCATTTTTATAAGATAAATCAAAAAAATTTTTTTTTAACGACCAGATCGTCGGGCATCTAGACTAATTATCATAGGTGCAATGCTTAAAGTTGCATAAATTATGATATATCCCAAATTTATTTAGAGCAGCGTTTTTAGCACTTGTCTACGACAACATATGTGAAAATTGCATTTTTATAAGGTAAATCAAAAAAATTTTTTTAACGACAAGATTGTCGGGCATCTAGACTAATTATCATAGGACTAGGTGCAATACTTAAAGTTGCATAAATTATGATATATCCCAAACTTATTTAGAGCAGCGTTTTTAGCACTTGTCTACGACAACATATGTGAAAATTGCATTTTTATAAGGTAAATCAAAAATTTTTTTTTAACGACAAGATTGTCGGGCCTCTAGACTAATTATCATAGGACTAGGTGCAATGCTTAAAGTTGCATAAATTATGATATATCCCAAACTTATTTAGAGCAGCGTTTTTAGCACTTGTCTACGACAACATATGTGAAAATTGCATTTTTATAAGGTAAATCAAAAAATTTTTTTTTAACGACCAGATCGTCGGGCATCTAGACTAATTATCATAGGACTAGGTGCAATGCTTAAAGTTGCATAAATTATGATATATCCCAAATTTATTTAGAGCAGCGTTTTTAGCACTTGTCTACGACAACATATGTGAAAATTGCATTTTTATAAGGTAAATCAAAAAATTTTTTTTTAACGACAAGATTGTCGGGCATCTAGACTAATTATCATAGGACTAGGTGCAATGCTTAAAGTTGCATAAATTATGATATATCCCAAACTTATTTAGAGCAGCGTTTTTAGCACTTGTCTACGACAACATATGTGAAAATTGCATTTTTATAAGGTAAATCAAAAAAATTTTTTTTTAACGACCAGATCGTCGGGCATCTAGACTAATTATCATAGGACTAGGTGCAATGCTTAAAGTTGCATAAATTATGATATATCCCAAATTTATTTAGAGCAGCGTTTTTAGCACTTGTCTACGACAACATATGTGAAAATTGCATTTTTATAAGGTAAATCAAAAAATTTTTTTTTAACGACAAGATTGTCGGGCATCTAGACTAATTATCATAGGACTAGGTGCAATGCTTAAAGTTGCATAAATTATGATATATCCCAAACTTATTTAGAGCAGCGTTTTTAGCACTTGTCTACGACAACATATGTGAAAATTGCATTTTTATAAGGTAAATCAAAAAAAATTTTTTTAACGACCAGATCGTCGGGCATCTAGACTAATTATCATAGGACTAGGTGCAATGCTTAAAGTTGCATAAATTATGATATATCCCAAATTTATTTAGAGCAGCGTTTTTAGCACTTGTCTACGACAACATATGTGAAAATTGCATTTTTATAAGGTAAATCAAAAAATTTTTTTTTAACGACAAGATTGTCGGGCATCTAGACTAATTATCATAGGACTAGGTGCAATGCTTAAAGTTGCATAAATTATGATATATCCCAAACTTATTTAGAGCAGCGTTTTTAGCACTTGTCTACGACAACATATGTGAAAATTGCATTTTTATAAGGTAAATCAAAAAATTTTTTTTTAACGACCAGATCGTCGGGCATCTAGACTAATTATCATAGGACTAGGTGCAATGCTTAAAGTTGCATAAATTATGATATATCCCAAATTTATTTAGAGCAGCGTTTTTAGCACTTGTCTACGACAACATATGTGAAAATTGCATTTTTATAAGATAAATCAAAAAATTTTTTTTTAAAGACAAGATTGTCGGGCATCTAGACTAATTATCATAGGACTAGGTGCAATGCTTAAAGTTGCATAAATTATGATATATCCCAAACTTATTTAGAGCAGCGTTTTTAGCACTTGTCTACGACAACATATGTGAAAATTGCATTTTTATAAGGTAAATCAAAAAATTTTTTTTTAACGACCAGATCGTCGGGCATCTAGACTAATTATCATAGGACTAGGTGCAATGCTTAAAGTTGCATAAATTATGATATATCCCAAATTTATTTAGAGCAGCGTTTTTAGCACTTGTCTACGACAACATATGTGAAAATTGCATTTTTATAAGGTAAATAAAAAAATTTTTTTTTAACGACAAGATTGTCGGGCATCTAGACTAATTATCATAGGACTAGGTGCAATGCTTAAAGTTGCATAAATTATGATATATCCCAAATTTATTTAGAGCAGCGTTTTTAGCACTTGTCTACGACAACATATGTGAAAATTGCATTTTTATAAGGTAAATCAAAAAAATTTTTTTTTAACGACAAGATTGTCGGGCATCTAGACTAATTATCATAGGACTAGGTGCAATGCTTAAAGTTGCATAAATTATGATATATCCCAAACTTATTTAGAGCAGCGTTTTTAGCACTTGTCTACGACAACATATGTGAAAATTGCATTTTTATAAGGTAAATCAAAAAATTTTTTTTTAACGACAAGATTGTCGGGCATCTAGACTAATTATCATAGGACTAGGTGCAATGCTTAAAGTTGCATAAATTATGATATATCCCAAACTTATTTAGAGCAGCGTTTTTAGCACTTGTCTACGACAACATATGTGAAAATTGCATTTTTATAAGGTAAATCAAAAAATTTTTTTTTAACGACCAGATCGTCGGGCATCTAGACTAATTATCATAGGACTAGGTGCAATGCTTAAAGTTGCATAAATTATGATATATCCCAAATTTATTTAGAGCAGCGTTTTTAGCACTTGTCTACGACAACATATGTGAAAATTGCATTTTTATAAGGTAAATCAAAAAATTTTTTTTTAACGACAAGATTGTCGGGCATCTAGACTAATTATCATAGGACTAGGTGCAATGCTTAAAGTTGCATAAATTATGATATATCCCAAACTTATTTAGAGCAGCGTTTTTAGCACTTGTCTACGACAACATATGTGAAAATTGTATTTTTATAAGGTAAATCAAAAAATTTTTTTTTAACGACCAGATCGTCGGGCATCTAGACTAATTATCATAGGACTAGGTGCAATGCTTAAAGTTGCATAAATTATGATATATCCCAAATTTATTTAGAGCAGCGTTTTTAGCACTTGTCTACGACAACATATGTGAAAATTGCATTTTTATAAGGTAAATCAAAAAATTTTTTTTTAACGACAAGATTGTCGGGCATCTAGACTAATTATCATAGGACTAGGTGCAATGCTTAAAGTTGCATAAATTATGATATATCCCAAACTTATTTAGAGCAGCGTTTTTAGCACTTGTCTACGACAACATATGTGAAAATTGCATTTTTATAAGGTAAATCAAAAAAATTTTTTTTTAACGACCAGATCGTCGGGCATCTAGACTAATTATCATAGGACTAGGTGCAATGCTTAAAGTTGCATAAATTATGATATATCCCAAATTTATTTAGAGCAGCGTTTTTAGCACTTGTCTACGACAACATATGTGAAAATTGCATTTTTATAAGGTAAATCAAAAAATTTTTTTTTAACGACCAGATCGTCGGGCATCTAGACTAATTATCATAGGACTAGGTGCAATGCTTAAAGTTGCATAAATTATGATATATCCCAAATTTATTTAGAGCAGCGTTTTTAGCACTTGTCTACGACAACATATGTGAAAATTGCATTTTTATAAGGTAAATCAAAAAATTTTTTTTTAACGACAAGATTGTCGGGCATCTAGACTAATTATCATAGGACTAGGTGCAATGCTTAAAGTTGCATAAATTATGATATATCCCAAACTTATTTAGAGCAGCGTTTTTAGCACTTGTCTACGACAACATATGTGAAAATTGCATTTTTATAAGGTAAATCAAAAAAATTTTTTTTAACGACCAGATCGTCGGGCATCTAGACTAATTATCATAGGACTAGGTGCAATGCTTAAAGTTGCATAAATTATGATATATCCCAAATTTATTTAGAGCAGCGTTTTTAGCACTTGTCTACGACAACATATGTGAAAATTGCATTTTTATAAGGTAAATCAAAAAATTTTTTTTTAACGACAAGATTGTCGGGCATCTAGACTAATTATCATAGGACTAGGTGCAATGCTTAAAGTTGCATATATTATGATATATCCCAAACTTATTTAGAGCAGCGTTTTTAGTACTTGTCTACGACAACATATGTGAAAATTGCATTTTTATAAGGTAAATCACAAAATTTTTTTTTAACGACAAGATTGTCGGGCATCTAGACTAATTATCATAGGACTAGGTGCAATGCTTAAAGTTGCATAAATTATGATATATCCCAAACTTATTTAGAGCAGCGTTTTTAGCACTTGTCTACGACAACATATGTGAAAATTGCATTTTTATAAGGTAAATCAAAAAATTTTTTTTTAACGACAAGATTGTCGGGCATCTAGACTAATTATCATAGGACTAGGTGCAATGCTTAAAGTTGCATAAATTATGATATATCCCAAACTTATTTAGAGCAGCGTTTTTAGCACTTGTCTACGACAACATATGTGAAAATTGTATTTTTATAAGGTAAATCAAAAAATTTTTTTTTAACGACCAGATCGTCGGGCATCTAGACTAATTATCATAGGACTAGGTGCAATGCTTAAAGTTGCATAAATTATGATATATCCCAAATTTATTTAGAGCAGCGTTTTTAGCACTTGTCTACGACAACATATGTGAAAATTGCATTTTTATAAGGTAAATCAAAAAATTTTTTTTTAACGACAAGATTGTCGGGCATCTAGACTAATTATCATAGGACTAGGTGCAATGCTTAAAGTTGCATAAATTATGATATATCCCAAACTTATTTAGAGCAGCGTTTTTAGCACTTGTCTACGACAACATATGTGAAAATTGCATTTTTATAAGGTAAATCAAAAAATTTTTTTTTAACGACAAGATTGTCGGGCATCTAGACTAATTATCATAGGACTAGGTGCAATGCTTAAAGTTGCATAAATTATGATATATCCCAAACTTATTTAGAGCAGCGTTTTTAGCACTTGTCTACGACAACATATGTGAAAATTGTATTTTTATAAGGTAAATCAAAAAATTTTTTTTTAACGACCAGATCGTCGGGCATCTAGACTAATTATCATAGGACTAGGTGCAATGCTTAAAGTTGCATAAATTATGATATATCCCAAATTTATTTAGAGCAGCGTTTTTAGCACTTGTCTACGACAACATATGTGAAAATTGCATTTTTATAAGGTAAATCAAAAAATTTTTTTTTAACGACAAGATTGTCGGGCATCTAGACTAATTATCATAGGACTAGGTGCAATGCTTAAAGTTGCATAAATTATGATATATCCCAAATTTATTTAGAGCAGCGTTTTTAGCACTTGTCTACGACAACATATGTGAAAATTGCATTTTTATAAGGTAAATCAAAAAATTTTTTTTTAACGACAAGATTGTCGGGCATCTAGACTAATTATCATAGGACTAGGTGCAATGCTTAAAGTTGCATAAATTATGATATATCCCAAACTTATTTAGAGCAGCGTTTTTAGCACTTGTCTACGACAACATATGTGAAAATTGCATTTTTATAAGGTAAATCAAAAAATTTTTTTTTAACGACAAGATTGTCGGGCATCTAGACTAATTATCATAGGACTAGGTGCAATGCTTAAAGTTGCATAAATTATGATATATCCCAAACTTATTTAGAGCAGCGTTTTTAGCACTTGTCTACGACAACATATGTGAAAATTGTATTTTTATAAGGTAAATCAAAAAATTTTTTTTTAACGACCAGATCGTCGGGCATCTAGACTAATTATCATAGGACTAGGTGCAATGCTTAAAGTTGCATAAATTATGATATATCCCAAATTTATTTAGAGCAGCGTTTTTAGCACTTGTCTACGACAACATATGTGAAAATTGCATTTTTATAAGGTAAATCAAAAAATTTTTTTTTAACGACAAGATTGTCGGGCATCTAGACTAATTATCATAGGACTAGGTGCAATGCTTAAAGTTGCATAAATTATGATATATCCCAAACTTATTTAGAGCAGCGTTTTTAGCACTTGTCTACGACAACATATGTGAAAATTGTATTTTTATAAGGTAAATCAAAAAATTTTTTTTTAACGACCAGATCGTCGGGCATCTAGACTAATTATCATAGGACTAGGTGCAATGCTTAAAGTTGCATAAATTATGATATATCCCAAATTTATTTAGAGCAGCGTTTTTAGCACTTGTCTACGACAACATATGTGAAAATTGCATTTTTATAAGGTAAATCAAAAAATTTTTTTTTAACGACAAGATTGTCGGGCATCTAGACTAATTATCATAGGACTAGGTGCAATGCTTAAAGTTGCATAAATTATGATATATCCCAAACTTATTTAGAGCAGCGTTTTTAGCACTTGTCTACGACAACATATGTGAAAATTGCATTTTTATAAGGTAAATCAAAAAATTTTTTTTTAACGACCAGATCGTCGGGCATCTAGACTAATTATCATAGGACTAGGTGCAATGCTTAAAGTTGCATAAATTATGATATATCCCAAATTTATTTAGAGCAGCGTTTTTAGCACTTGTCTACGACAACATATGTGAAAATTGCATTTTTATAAGGTAAATCAAAAAATTTTTTTTTAACGACAAGATTGTCGGGCATCTAGACTAATTATCATAGGACTAGGTGCAATGCTTAAAGTTGCATATATTATGATATATCCCAAACTTATTTAGAGCAGCGTTTTTAGCACTTGTCTACGACAACATATGTGAAAATTGCATTTTTATAAGGTAAATCACAAAATTTTTTTTTAACGACAAGATTGTCGGGCATCTAGACTAATTATCATAGGACTAGGTGCAATGCTTAAAGTTGCATAAATTATGATATATCCCAAACTTATTTAGAGCAGCGTTTTTAGCACTTGTCTACGACAACATATGTGAAAATTGCATTTTTATAAGGTAAATCAAAAAATTTTTTTTTAACGACCAGATCGTCGGGCATCTAGACTAATTATCATAGGACTAGGTGCAATGCTTAAAGTTGCATAAATTATGATATATCCCAAATTTATTTAGAGCAGCGTTTTTAGCACTTGTCTACGACAACATATGTGAAAATTGCATTTTTATAAGGTAAATCAAAAAATTTTTTTTTAACGACAAGATTGTCGGGCATCTAGACTAATTATCATAGGACTAGGTGCAATGCTTAAAGTTGCATAAATTATGATATATCCCAAACTTATTTAGAGCAGCGTTTTTAGCACTTGTCTACGACAACATATGTGAAAATTGCATTTTTATAAGGTAAATCAAAAAATTTTTTTTTAACGACAAGATTGTCGGGCATCTAGACTAATTATCATAGGACTAGGTGCAATGCTTAAAGTTGCATAAATTATGATATATCCCAAACTTATTTAGAGCAGCGTTTTTAGCACTTGTCTACGACAACATATGTGAAAATTGTATTTTTATAAGGTAAATCAAAAAATTTTTTTTTAACGACCAGATCGTCGGGCATCTAGACTAATTATCATAGGACTAGGTGCAATGCTTAAAGTTGCATAAATTATGATATATCCCAAATTTATTTAGAGCAGCGTTTTTAGCACTTGTCTACGACAACATATGTGAAAATTGCATTTTTATAAGGTAAATCAAAAAATTTTTTTTTAACGACAAGATTGTCGGGCATCTAGACTAATTATCATAGGACTAGGTGCAATGCTTAAAGTTGCATAAATTATGATATATCCCAAACTTATTTAGAGCAGCGTTTTTAGCACTTGTCTACGACAACATATGTGAAAATTGCATTTTTATAAGGTAAATCAAAAAATTTTTTTTTAACGACAAGATTGTCGGGCATCTAGACTAATTATCATAGGACTAGGTGCAATGCTTAAAGTTGCATAAATTATGATATATCCCAAACTTATTTAGAGCAGCGTTTTTAGCACTTGTCTACGACAACATATGTGAAAATTGTATTTTTATAAGGTAAATCAAAAAATTTTTTTTTAACGACCAGATCGTCGGGCATCTAGACTAATTATCATAGGACTAGGTGCAATGCTTAAAGTTGCATAAATTATGATATATCCCAAATTTATTTAGAGCAGCGTTTTTAGCACTTGTCTACGACAACATATGTGAAAATTGCATTTTTATAAGGTAAATCAAAAAATTTTTTTTTAACGACAAGATTGTCGGGCATCTAGACTAATTATCATAGGACTAGGTGCAATGCTTAAAGTTGCATAAATTATGATATATCCCAAATTTATTTAGAGCAGCGTTTTTAGCACTTGTCTACGACAACATATGTGAAAATTGCATTTTTATAAGGTAAATCAAAAAATTTTTTTTTAACGACAAGATTGTCGGGCATCTAGACTAATTATCATAGGACTAGGTGCAATGCTTAAAGTTGCATAAATTATGATATATCCCAAACTTATTTAGAGCAGCGTTTTTAGCACTTGTCTACGACAACATATGTGAAAATTGTATTTTTATAAGGTAAATCAAAAAATTTTTTTTTAACGACCAGATCGTCGGGCATCTAGACTAATTATCATAGGACTAGGTGCAATGCTTAAAGTTGCATAAATTATGATATATCCCAAACTTATTTAGAGCAGCGTTTTTAGCACTTGTCTACGACAACATATGTGAAAATTGCATTTTTATAAGGTAAATCAAAAAATTTTTTTTTAACGACAAGATTGTCGGGCATCTAGACTAATTATCATAGGACTAGGTGCAATGCTTAAAGTTGCATAAATTATGATATATCCCAAACTTATTTAGAGCAGCGTTTTTAGCACTTGTCTACGACAACATATGTGAAAATTGTATTTTTATAAGGTAAATCAAAAAATTTTTTTTTAACGACCAGATCGTCGGGCATCTAGACTAATTATCATAGGACTAGGTGCAATGCTTAAAGTTGCATAAATTATGATATATCCCAAATTTATTTAGAGCAGCGTTTTTAGCACTTGTCTACGACAACATATGTGAAAATTGCATTTTTATAAGGTAAATCAAAAAATTTTTTTTTAACGACAAGATTGTCGGGCATCTAGACTAATTATCATAGGACTAGGTGCAATGCTTAAAGTTGCATAAATTATGATATATCCCAAACTTATTTAGAGCAGCGTTTTTAGCACTTGTCTACGACAACATATGTGAAAATTGCATTTTTATAAGGTAAATCAAAAAATTTTTTTTTAACGACAAGATTGTCGGGCATCTAGACTAATTATCATAGGACTAGGTGCAATGCTTAAAGTTGCATAAATTATGATATATCCCAAACTTATTTAGAGCAGCGTTTTTAGCACTTGTCTACGACAACATATGTGAAAATTGTATTTTTATAAGGTAAATCAAAAAATTTTTTTTTAACGACCAGATCGTCGGGCATCTAGACTAATTATCATAGGACTAGGTGCAATGCTTAAAGTTGCATAAATTATGATATATCCCAAATTTATTTAGAGCAGCGTTTTTAGCACTTGTCTACGACAACATATGTGAAAATTGCATTTTTATAAGGTAAATCAAAAAATTTTTTTTTAACGACAAGATTGTCGGGCATCTAGACTAATTATCATAGGACTAGGTGCAATGCTTAAAGTTGCATAAATTATGATATATCCCAAATTTATTTAGAGCAGCGTTTTTAGCACTTGTCTACGACAACATATGTGAAAATTGCATTTTTATAAGGTAAATCAAAAAATTTTTTTTTAACGACAAGATTGTCGGGCATCTAGACTAATTATCATAGGACTAGGTGCAATGCTTAAAGTTGCATAAATTATGATATATCCCAAACTTATTTAGAGCAGCGTTTTTAGCACTTGTCTACGACAACATATGTGAAAATTGCATTTTTATAAGGTAAATCAAAAAATTTTTTTTTAACGACAAGATTGTCGGGCATCTAGACTAATTATCATAGGACTAGGTGCAATGCTTAAAGTTGCATAAATTATGATATATCCCAAACTTATTTAGAGCAGCGTTTTTAGCACTTGTCTACGACAACATATGTGAAAATTGTATTTTTATAAGGTAAATCAAAAAATTTTTTTTTAACGACCAGATCGTCGGGCATCTAGACTAATTATCATAGGACTAGGTGCAATGCTTAAAGTTGCATAAATTATGATATATCCCAAATTTATTTAGAGCAGCGTTTTTAGCACTTGTCTACGACAACATATGTGAAAATTGCATTTTTATAAGGTAAATCAAAAAATTTTTTTTTAACGACAAGATTGTCGGGCATCTAGACTAATTATCATAGGACTAGGTGCAATGCTTAAAGTTGCATAAATTATGATATATCCCAAACTTATTTAGAGCAGCGTTTTTAGCACTTGTCTACGACAACATATGTGAAAATTGTATTTTTATAAGGTAAATCAAAAAATTTTTTTTTAACGACCAGATCGTCGGGCATCTAGACTAATTATCATAGGACTAGGTGCAATGCTTAAAGTTACATAAATTATGATATATCCCAAATTTATTTAGAGCAGCGTTTTTAGCACTTGTCTACGACAACATATGTGAAAATTGCATTTTTATAAGGTAAATCAAAAAATTTTTTTTTAACGACAAGATTGTCGGGCATCTAGACTAATTATCATAGGACTAGGTGCAATGCTTAAAGTTGCATAAATTATGATATATCCCAAACTTATTTAGAGCAGCGTTTTTAGCACTTGTCTACGACAACATATGTGAAAATTGCATTTTTATAAGGTAAATCAAAAAATTTTTTTTTAACGACCAGATCGTCGGGCATCTAGACTAATTATCATAGGACTAGGTGCAATGCTTAAAGTTGCATAAATTATGATATATCCCAAATTTATTTAGAGCAGCGTTTTTAGCACTTGTCTACGACAACATATGTGAAAATTGCATTTTTATAAGGTAAATCAAAAAATTTTTTTTTAACGACAAGATTGTCGGGCATCTAGACTAATTATCATAGGACTAGGTGCAATGCTTAAAGTTGCATATATTATGATATATCCCAAACTTATTTAGAGCAGCGTTTTTAGCACTTGTCTACGACAACATATGTGAAAATTGCATTTTTATAAGGTAAATCACAAAATTTTTTTTTAACGACAAGATTGTCGGGCATCTAGACTAATTATCATAGGACTAGGTGCAATGCTTAAAGTTGCATAAATTATGATATATCCCAAACTTATTTAGAGCAGCGTTTTTAGCACTTGTCTACGACAACATATGTGAAAATTGCATTTTTATAAGGTAAATCAAAAAATTTTTTTTTAACGACCAGATCGTCGGGCATCTAGACTAATTATCATAGGACTAGGTGCAATGCTTAAAGTTGCATAAATTATGATATATCCCAAATTTATTTAGAGCAGCGTTTTTAGCACTTGTCTACGACAACATATGTGAAAATTGCATTTTTATAAGGTAAATCAAAAAATTTTTTTTTAACGACAAGATTGTCGGGCATCTAGACTAATTATCATAGGACTAGGTGCAATGCTTAAAGTTGCATAAATTATGATATATCCCAAACTTATTTAGAGCAGCGTTTTTAGCACTTGTCTACGACAACATATGTGAAAATTGCATTTTTATAAGGTAAATCAAAAAATTTTTTTTTAACGACAAGATTGTCGGGCATCTAGACTAATTATCATAGGACTAGGTGCAATGCTTAAAGTTGCATAAATTATGATATATCCCAAACTTATTTAGAGCAGCGTTTTTAGCACTTGTCTACGACAACATATGTGAAAATTGTATTTTTATAAGGTAAATCAAAAAATTTTTTTTTAACGACCAGATCGTCGGGCATCTAGACTAATTATCATAGGACTAGGTGCAATGCTTAAAGTTGCATAAATTATGATATATCCCAAATTTATTTAGAGCAGCGTTTTTAGCACTTGTCTACGACAACATATGTGAAAATTGCATTTTTATAAGGTAAATCAAAAAATTTTTTTTTAACGACAAGATTGTCGGGCATCTAGACTAATTATCATAGGACTAGGTGCAATGCTTAAAGTTGCATAAATTATGATATATCCCAAACTTATTTAGAGCAGCGTTTTTAGCACTTGTCTACGACAACATATGTGAAAATTGCATTTTTATAAGGTAAATCAAAAAATTTTTTTTTAACGACAAGATTGTCGGGCATCTAGACTAATTATCATAGGACTAGGTGCAATGCTTAAAGTTGCATAAATTATGATATATCCCAAACTTATTTAGAGCAGCGTTTTTAGCACTTGTCTACGACAACATATGTGAAAATTGTATTTTTATAAGGTAAATCAAAAAATTTTTTTTTAACGACCAGATCGTCGGGCATCTAGACTAATTATCATAGGACTAGGTGCAATGCTTAAAGTTGCATAAATTATGATATATCCCAAATTTATTTAGAGCAGCGTTTTTAGCACTTGTCTACGACAACATATGTGAAAATTGCATTTTTATAAGGTAAATCAAAAAATTTTTTTTTAACGACAAGATTGTCGGGCATCTAGACTAATTATCATAGGACTAGGTGCAATGCTTAAAGTTGCATAAATTATGATATATCCCAAATTTATTTAGAGCAGCGTTTTTAGCACTTGTCTACGACAACATATGTGAAAATTGCATTTTTATAAGGTAAATCAAAAAATTTTTTTTTAACGACAAGATTGTCGGGCATCTAGACTAATTATCATAGGACTAGGTGCAATGCTTAAAGTTGCATAAATTATGATATATCCCAAACTTATTTAGAGCAGCGTTTTTAGCACTTGTCTACGACAACATATGTGAAAATTGCATTTTTATAAGGTAAATCAAAAAATTTTTTTTTAACGACAAGATTGTCGGGCATCTAGACTAATTATCATAGGACTAGGTGCAATGCTTAAAGTTGCATAAATTATGATATATCCCAAACTTATTTAGAGCAGCGTTTTTAGCACTTGTCTACGACAACATATGTGAAAATTGTATTTTTATAAGGTAAATCAAAAAATTTTTTTTTAACGACCAGATCGTCGGGCATCTAGACTAATTATCATAGGACTAGGTGCAATGCTTAAAGTTGCATAAATTATGATATATCCCAAATTTATTTAGAGCAGCGTTTTTAGCACTTGTCTACGACAACATATGTGAAAATTGCATTTTTATAAGGTAAATCAAAAAATTTTTTTTTAACGACAAGATTGTCGGGCATCTAGACTAATTATCATAGGACTAGGTGCAATGCTTAAAGTTGCATAAATTATGATATATCCCAAACTTATTTAGAGCAGCGTTTTTAGCACTTGTCTACGACAACATATGTGAAAATTGTATTTTTATAAGGTAAATCAAAAAATTTTTTTTTAACGACCAGATCGTCGGGCATCTAGACTAATTATCATAGGACTAGGTGCAATGCTTAAAGTTGCATAAATTATGATATATCCCAAATTTATTTAGAGCAGCGTTTTTAGCACTTGTCTACGACAACATATGTGAAAATTGCATTTTTATAAGGTAAATCAAAAAATTTTTTTTTAACGACAAGATTGTCGGGCATCTAGACTAATTATCATAGGACTAGGTGCAATGCTTAAAGTTGCATAAATTATGATATATCCCAAACTTATTTAGAGCAGCGTTTTTAGCACTTGTCTACGACAACATATGTGAAAATTGCATTTTTATAAGGTAAATCAAAAAATTTTTTTTTAACGACCAGATCGTCGGGCATCTAGACTAATTATCATAGGACTAGGTGCAATGCTTAAAGTTGCATAAATTATGATATATCCCAAATTTATTTAGAGCAGCGTTTTTAGCACTTGTCTACGACAACATATGTGAAAATTGCATTTTTATAAGGTAAATCAAAAAATTTTTTTTTAACGACAAGATTGTCGGGCATCTAGACTAATTATCATAGGACTAGGTGCAATGCTTAAAGTTGCATAAATTATGATATATCCCAAACTTATTTAGAGCAGCGTTTTTAGCACTTGTCTACGACAACATATGTGAAAATTGTATTTTTATAAGGTAAATCAAAAAATTTTTTTTTAACGACCAGATCGTCGGGCATCTAGACTAATTATCATAGGACTAGGTGCAATGCTTAAAGTTGCATAAATTATGATATATCCCAAATTTATTTAGAGCAGCGTTTTTAGCACTTGTCTACGACAACATATGTGAAAATTGCATTTTTATAAGGTAAATCAAAAAATTTTTTTTTAACGACAAGATTGTCGGGCATCTAGACTAATTATCATAGGACTAGGTGCAATGCTTAAAGTTGCATAAATTATGATATATCCCAAACTTATTTAGAGCAGCGTTTTTAGCACTTGTCTACGACAACATATGTGAAAATTGTATTTTTATAAGGTAAATCAAAAAATTTTTTTTTAACGACCAGATCGTCGGGCATCTAGACTAATTATCATAGGACTAGGTGCAATGCTTAAAGTTGCATAAATTATGATATATCCCAAATTTATTTAGAGCAGCGTTTTTAGCACTTGTCTACGACAACATATGTGAAAATTGCATTTTTATAAGGTAAATCAAAAAATTTTTTTTTAACGACAAGATTGTCGGGCATCTAGACTAATTATCATAGGACTAGGTGCAATGCTTAAAGTTGCATAAATTATGATATATCCCAAACTTATTTAGAGCAGCGTTTTTAGCACTTGTCTACGACAACATATGTGAAAATTGCATTTTTATAAGGTAAATCAAAAAATTTTTTTTTAACGACAAGATTGTCGGGCATCTAGACTAATTATCATAGGACTAGGTGCAATGCTTAAAGTTGCATAAATTATGATATATCCCAAACTTATTTAGAGCAGCGTTTTTAGCACTTGTCTACGACAACATATGTGAAAATTGTATTTTTATAAGGTAAATCAAAAAATTTTTTTTTAACGACCAGATCGTCGGGCATCTAGACTAATTATCATAGGACTAGGTGCAATGCTTAAAGTTGCATAAATTATGATATATCCCAAATTTATTTAGAGCAGCGTTTTTAGCACTTGTCTACGACAACATATGTGAAAATTGCATTTTTATAAGGTAAATCAAAAAATTTTTTTTTAACGACAAGATTGTCGGGCATCTAGACTAATTATCATAGGACTAGGTGCAATGCTTAAAGTTGCATAAATTATGATATATCCCAAACTTATTTAGAGCAGCGTTTTTAGCACTTGTCTACGACAACATATGTGAAAATTGCATTTTTATAAGGTAAATCAAAAAAATTTTTTTTTAACGACCAGATCGTCGGGCATCTAGACTAATTATCATAGGTGCAATGCTTAAAGTTGCATAAATTATGATATATCCCAAATTTATTTAGAGCAGCGTTTTTAGCACTTGTCTACGACAACATATGTGAAAATTGCATTTTTATAAGGT
Organism: Crataerina pallida; assembly: GCA_949710015.1. NCBI lineage: Eukaryota > Metazoa > Arthropoda > Insecta > Diptera > Hippoboscidae > Crataerina > Crataerina pallida. Next base: position 13,881,912 of record OX453292.1, on the reverse strand, counting down.
AAATCAAAAAATTTTTTTTAACGACAAGATTGTCGGGCATCTAGACTAATTATCATAGGACTAGGTGCAATGCTTAAAGTTTCATAAATTATGATGTATCCCAAACTTATTTAGAGCAGCGTTTTTAGCACTTGTCTACGACAACATATGTGAAAATTGCATTTTTATAAGGTAAATCAAAAAATTTTTTTTTAACGACCAGATCGTCGGGCATCTAGACTAATTATCATAGGACTAGGTGCAATGCTTAAAGTTGCATAAATTATGATATATCCCAAACTTATTTAGAGCAGCGTTTTTAGCACTTGTCTACGACAACATATGTGAAAATTGCATTTTTATAAGGTAAATCAAAAAAATTTTTTTTTAACGACCAGATCGTCGGGCATCTAGACTAATTATCATAGGACTAGGTGCAATGCTTAAAGTTGCATAAATTATGATATATCCCAAATTTATTTAGAGCAGCGTTTTTAGCACTTGTCTACGACAACATATGTGAAAATTGCATTTTTATAAGGTAAATCAAAAAATTTTTTTTTAACGACCAGATCGTCGGGCATCTAGACTAATTATCATAGGACTAGGTGCAATGCTTAAAGTTGCATAAATTATGATATATCCCAAATTTATTTAGAGCAGCGTTTTTAGCACTTGTCTACGACAACATATGTGAAAATTGCATTTTTATAAGGTAAATCAAAAAATTTTTTTTAACGACAAGATTGTCGGGCATCTAGACTAATTATCATAGGACTAGGTGCAATGCTTAAAGTTGCATAAATTATGATATATCCCAAACTTATTTAGAGCAGCGTTTTTAGCACTTGTCTACGACAACATATGTGAAAATTGCATTTTTATAAGGTAAATCAAAAATTTTTTTTTAACGACAAGATTGTCGGGCCTCTAGACTAATTATCATAGGACTAGGTGCAATGCTTAAAGTTGCATAAATTATGATATATCCCAAACTTATTTAGAGCAGCGTTTTTAGCACTTGTCTACGACAACATATGTGAAAATTGCATTTTTATAAGGTAAATCAAAAAATTTTTTTTTAACGACCAGATCGTCGGGCATCTAGACTAATTATCATAGGACTAGGTGCAATGCTTAAAGTTGCATAAATTATGATATATCCCAAACTTATTTAGAGCAGCGTTTTTAGCACTTGTCTACGACAACATATGTGAAAATTGCATTTTTATAAGGTAAATCAAAAAATTTTTTTTTAACGACCAGATCGTCGGGCATCTAGACTAATTATCATAGGACTAGGTGCAATGCTTAAAGTTGCATAAATTATGATATATCCCAAATTTATTTAGAGCAGCGTTTTTAGCACTTGTCTACGACAACATATGTGAAAATTGCATTTTTATAAGGTAAATCAAAAAAATTTTTTTTAACGACCAGATCGTCGGGCATCTAGACTAATTATCATAGGACTAGGTGCAATGCTTAAAGTTGCATAAATTATGATATATCCCAAATTTATTTAGAGCAGCGTTTTTAGCACTTGTCTACGACAACATATGTGAAAATTGCATTTTTATAAGGTAAATCAAAAAATTTTTTTTTAACGACAAGATTGTCGGGCATCTAGACTAATTATCATAGGACTAGGTGCAATGCTTAAAGTTGCATAAATTATGATATATCCCAAACTTATTTAGAGCAGCGTTTTTAGCACTTGTCTACGACAACATATGTGAAAATTGCATTTTTATAAGGTAAATCAAAAAAATTTTTTTTAACGACCAGATCGTCGGGCATCTAGACTAATTATCATAGGACTAGGTGCAATGCTTAAAGTTGCATAAATTATGATATATCCCAAATTTATTTAGAGCAGCGTTTTTAGCACTTGTCTACGACAACATATGTGAAAATTGCATTTTTATAAGGTAAATCAAAAAATTTTTTTTTAACGACAAGATTGTCGGGCATCTAGACTAATTATCATAGGACTAGGTGCAATGCTTAAAGTTGCATAAATTATGATATATCCCAAACTTATTTAGAGCAGCGTTTTTAGCACTTGTCTACGACAACATATGTGAAAATTGCATTTTTATAAGGTAAATCAAAAAATTTTTTTTTAACGACAAGATTGTCGGGCATCTAGACTAATTATCATAGGACTAGGTGCAATGCTTAAAGTTGCATAAATTATGATATATCCCAAACTTATTTAGAGCAGCGTTTTTAGCACTTGTCTACGACAACATATGTGAAAATTGTATTTTTATAAGGTAAATCAAAAAATTTTTTTTTAACGACCAAATCGTCGGGCATCTAGACTAATTATCATAGGACTAGGTGCAATGCTTAAAGTTGCATAAATTATGATATATCCCAAATTTATTTAGAGCAGCGTTTTTAGCACTTGTCTACGACAACATATGTGAAAATTGCATTTTTATAAGGTAAATCAAAAAATTTTTTTTTAACGACAAGATTGTCGGGCATCTAGACTAATTATCATAGGACTAGGTGCAATGCTTAAAGTTGCATAAATTATGATATATCCCAAACTTATTTAGAGCAGCGTTTTTAGCACTTGTCTACGACAACATATGTGAAAATTGCATTTTTATAAGGTAAATCAAAAAAATTTTTTTTAACGACCAGATCGTCGGGCATCTAGACTAATTATCATAGGACTAGGTGCAATGCTTAAAGTTGCATAAATTATGATATATCCCAAATTTATTTAGAGCAGCGTTTTTAGCACTTGTCTACGACAACATATGTGAAAATTGCATTTTTATAAGGTAAATCAAAAAATTTTTTTTTAACGACAAGATTGTCGGGCATCTAGACTAATTATCATAGGACTAGGTGCAATGCTTAAAGTTGCATAAATTATGATATATCCCAAACTTATTTAGAGCAGCGTTTTTAGCACTTGTCTACGACAACATATGTGAAAATTGCATTTTTATAAGGTAAATCAAAAAAATTTTTTTTTAACGACCAGATCGTCGGGCATCTAGACTAATTATCATAGGACTAGGTGCAATGCTTAAAGTTGCATAAATTATGATATATCCCAAATTTATTTAGAGCAGCGTTTTTAGCACTTGTCTACGACAACATATGTGAAAATTGCATTTTTATAAGGTAAATCAAAAAATTTTTTTTTAACGACCAGATCGTCGGGCATCTAGACTAATTATCATAGGACTAGGTGCAATGCTTAAAGTTGCATAAATTATGATATATCCCAAATTTATTTAGAGCAGCGTTTTTAGCACTTGTCTACGACAACATATGTGAAAATTGCATTTTTATAAGGTAAATCAAAAAATTTTTTTTTAACGACAAGATTGTCGGGCATCTAGACTAATTATCATAGGACTAGGTGCAATGCTTAAAGTTGCATAAATTATGATATATCCCAAACTTATTTAGAGCAGCGTTTTTAGCACTTGTCTACGACAACATATGTGAAAATTGCATTTTTATAAGGTAAATCAAAAAAATTTTTTTTAACGACCAGATCGTCGGGCATCTAGACTAATTATCATAGGACTAGGTGCAATGCTTAAAGTTGCATAAATTATGATATATCCCAAATTTATTTAGAGCAGCGTTTTTAGCACTTGTCTACGACAACATATGTGAAAATTGCATTTTTATAAGGTAAATCAAAAAATTTTTTTTTAACGACAAGATTGTCGGGCATCTAGACTAATTATCATAGGACTAGGTGCAATGCTTAAAGTTGCATATATTATGATATATCCCAAACTTATTTAGAGCAGCGTTTTTAGCACTTGTCTACGACAACATATGTGAAAATTGCATTTTTATAAGGTAAATCACAAAATTTTTTTTTAACGACAAGATTGTCGGGCATCTAGACTAATTATCATAGGACTAGGTGCAATGCTTAAAGTTGCATAAATTATGATATATCCCAAACTTATTTAGAGCAGCGTTTTTAGCACTTGTCTACGACAACATATGTGAAAATTGCATTTTTATAAGGTAAATCAAAAAAATTTTTTTTAACGACCAGATCGTCGGGCATCTAGACTAATTATCATAGGACTAGGTGCAATGCTTAAAGTTGCATAAATTATGATATATCCCAAATTTATTTAGAGCAGCGTTTTTAGCACTTGTCTACGACAACATATGTGAAAATTGCATTTTTATAAGGTAAATCAAAAAATTTTTTTTTAACGACAAGATTGTCGGGCATCTAGACTAATTATCATAGGACTAGGTGCAATGCTTAAAGTTGCATAAATTATGATATATCCCAAACTTATTTAGAGCAGCGTTTTTAGCAATTGCTCCGACAACATATGTGAAAATTGCATTTTTATAAGGTAAATCAAAAAATTTTTTTTTAACGACCAGATCGTCGGGCATCTAGACTAATTATCATAGGACTAGGTGCAATGCTTAAAGTTGCATAAATTATGATATATCCCAAATTTATTTAGAGCAGCGTTTTTAGCACTTGTCTACGACAACATATGTGAAAATTGCATTTTTATAAGGTAAATCAAAAAATTTTTTTTTAACGACCAGATCGTCGGGCATCTAGACTAATTATCATAGGACTAGGTGCAATGCTTAAAGTTGCATAAATTATGATATATCCCAAACTTATTTAGAGCAGCGTTTTTAGCACTTGTCTACGACAACATATGTGAAAATTGCATTTTTATAAGGTAAATCAAAAAATTTTTTTTTAACGACCAGATCGTCGGGCATCTAGACTAATTATCATAGGACTAGGTGCAATGCTTAAAGTTGCATAAATTATGATATATCCCAAATTTATTTAGAGCAGCGTTTTTAGCACTTGTCTACGACAACATATGTGAAAATTGCATTTTTATAAGGTAAATCAAAAAATTTTTTTTTAACGACAAGATTGTCGGGCATCTAGACTAATTATCATAGGACTAGGTGCAATGCTTAAAGTTGCATAAATTATGATATATCCCAAACTTATTTAGAGCAGCGTTTTTAGCACTTGTCTACGACAACATATGTGAAAATTGCATTTTTATAAGGTAAATCAAAAAAATTTTTTTTAACGACCAGATCGTCGGGCATCTAGACTAATTATCATAGGACTAGGTGCAATGCTTAAAGTTGCATAAATTATGATATATCCCAAATTTATTTAGAGCAGCGTTTTTAGCACTTGTCTACGACAACATATGTGAAAATTGCATTTTTATAAGGTAAATCAAAAAATTTTTTTTTAACGACAAGATTGTCGGGCATCTAGACTAATTATCATAGGACTAGGTGCAATGCTTAAAGTTGCATAAATTATGATATATCCCAAACTTATTTAGAGCAGCGTTTTTAGCACTTGTCTACGACAACATATGTGAAAATTGCATTTTTATAAGGTAAATCAAAAAATTTTTTTTTAACGACAAGATTGTCGGGCATCTAGACTAATTATCATAGGACTAGGTGCAATGCTTAAAGTTGCATAAATTATGATATATCCCAAACTTATTTAGAGCAGCGTTTTTAGCACTTGTCTACGACAACATATGTGAAAATTGTATTTTTATAAGGTAAATCAAAAAATTTTTTTTTAACGACCACATCGTCGGGCATCTAGACTAATTATCATAGGACTAGGTGCAATGCTTAAAGTTGCATAAATTATGATATATCCCAAATTTATTTAGAGCAGCGTTTTTAGCACTTGTCTACGACAACATATGTGAAAATTGCATTTTTATAAGGTAAATCAAAAAATTTTTTTTTAACGACAAGATTGTCGGGCATCTAGACTAATTATCATAGGACTAGGTGCAATGCTTAAAGTTGCATAAATTATGATATATCCCAAACTTATTTAGAGCAGCGTTTTTAGCACTTGTCTACGACAACATATGTGAAAATTGCATTTTTATAAGGTAAATCAAAAAAATTTTTTTTTAACGACCAGATCGTCGGGCATCTAGACTAATTATCATAGGTGCAATGCTTAAAGTTGCATAAATTATGATATATCCCAAATTTATTTAGAGCAGCGTTTTTAGCACTTGTCTACGACAACATATGTGAAAATTGCATTTTTATAAGGTAAATCAAAAAATTTTTTTTAACGACAAGATTGTCGGGCATCTAGACTAATTATCATAGGACTAGGTGCAATGCTTAAAGTTGCATAAATTATGATATATCCCAAACTTATTTAGAGCAGCGTTTTTAGCACTTGTCTACGACAACATATGTGAAAATTGCATTTTTATAAGGTAAATCAAAAATTTTTTTTTTAACGACAAGATTGTCGGGCCTCTAGACTAATTATCATAGGACTAGGTGCAATGCTTAAAGTTGCATAAATTATGATATATCCCAAACTTATTTAGAGCAGCGTTTTTAGCACTTGTCTACGACAACATATGTGAAAATTGCATTTTTATAAGGTAAATCAAAAAATTTTTTTTTAACGACCAGATCGTCGGGCATCTAGACTAATTATCATAGGACTAGGTGCAATGCTTAAAGTTGCATAAATTATGATATATCCCAAACTTATTTAGAGCAGCGTTTTTAGCACTTGTCTACGACAACATATGTGAAAATTGCATTTTTATAAGGTAAATCAAAAAAATTTTTTTTTAACGACCAGATCGTCGGGCATCTAGACTAATTATCATAGGTGCAATGCTTAAAGTTGCATAAATTATGATATATCCCAAACTTATTTAGAGCAGCGTTTTTAGCACTTGTCTACGACAACATATGTGAAAATTGCATTTTTATAAGGTAAATCAAAAAATTTTTTTTTAACGACCAGATCGTCGGGCATCTAGACTAATTATCATAGGACTAGGTGCAATGCTTAAAGTTGCATAAATTATGATATATCCCAAATTTATTTAGAGCAGCGTTTTTAGCACTTGTCTACGACAACATATGTGAAAATTGCATTTTTATAAGGTAAATCAAAAAATTTTTTTTTAACGACAAGATTGTCGGGCATCTAGACTAATTATCATAGGACTAGGTGCAATGCTTAAAGTTGCATAAATTATGATATATCCCAAACTTATTTAGAGCAGCGTTTTTAGCACTTGTCTACGACAACATATGTGAAAATTGCATTTTTATAAGGTAAATCAAAAAATTTTTTTTTAACGACCAGATCGTCGGGCATCTAGACTAATTATCATAGGACTAGGTGCAATGCTTAAAGTTGCATAAATTATGATATATCCCAAATTTATTTAGAGCAGCGTTTTTAGCACTTGTCTACGACAACATATGTGAAAATTGCATTTTTATAAGGTAAATCAAAAAATTTTTTTTTAACGACCAGATCGTCGGGCATCTAGACTAATTATCATAGGACTAGGTGCAATGCTTAAAGTTGCATAAATTATGATATATCCCAAACTTATTTAGAGCAGCGTTTTTAGCACTTGTCTACGACAACATATGTGAAAATTGCATTTTTATAAGGTAAATCAAAAAATTTTTTTTTAACGACCAGATCGTCGGGCATCTAGACTAATTATCATAGGACTAGGTGCAATGCTTAAAGTTGCATAAATTATGATATATCCCAAATTTATTTAGAGCAGCGTTTTTAGCACTTGTCTACGACAACATATGTGAAAATTGCATTTTTATAAGGTAAATCAAAAAATTTTTTTTTAACGACAAGATTGTCGGGCATCTAGACTAATTATCATAGGACTAGGTGCAATGCTTAAAGTTGCATAAATTATGATATATCCCAAACTTATTTAGAGCAGCGTTTTTAGCACTTGTCTACGACAACATATGTGAAAATTGCATTTTTATAAGGTAAATCAAAAAATTTTTTTTTAACGACCAGATCGTCGGGCATCTAGACTAATTATCATAGGACTAGGTGCAATGCTTAAAGTTGCATAAATTATGATATATCCCAAATTTATTTAGAGCAGCGTTTTTAGCACTTGTCTACGACAACATATGTGAAAATTGCATTTTTATAAGGTAAATCAAAAAATTTTTTTTTAACGACAAGATTGTCGGGCATCTAGACTAATTATCATTGGACTAGGTGCAATGCTTAAAGTTGCATATATTATGATATATCCCAAACTTATTTAGAGCAGCGTTTTTAGCACTTGTCTACGACAACATATGTGAAAATTGCATTTTTATAAGGTAAATCACAAAATTTTTTTTTAACGACAAGATTGTCGGGCATCTAGACTAATTATCATAGGACTAGGTGCAATGCTTAAAGTTGCATAAATTATGATATATCCCAAACTTATTTAGAGCAGCGTTTTTAGCACTTGTCTACGACAACATATGTGAAAATTGCATTTTTATAAGGTAAATCAAAAAAATTTTTTTTTAACGACCAGATCGTCGGGCATCTAGACTAATTATCATAGGACTAGGTGCAATGCTTAAAGTTGCATAAATTATGATATATCCCAAATTTATTTAGAGCAGCGTTTTTAGCACTTGTCTACGACAACATATGTGAAAATTGCATTTTTATAAGGTAAATCAAAAAATTTTTTTTTAACGACAAGATTGTCGGGCATCTAGACTAATTATCATAGGACTAGGTGCAATGCTTAAAGTTGCATAAATTATGATATATCCCAAACTTATTTAGAGCAGCGTTTTTAGCAATTGCTCCGACAACATATGTGAAAATTGCATTTTTATAAGGTAAATCAAAAAATTTTTTTTTAACGACCAGATCGTCGGGCATCTAGACTAATTATCATAGGACTAGGTGCAATGCTTAAAGTTGCATAAATTATGATATATCCCAAATTTATTTAGAGCAGCGTTTTTAGCACTTGTCTACGACAACATATGTGAAAATTGCATTTTTATAAGGTAAATCAAAAAATTTTTTTTTAACGACCAGATCGTCGGGCATCTAGACTAATTATCATAGGACTAGGTGCAATGCTTAAAGTTGCATAAATTATGATATATCCCAAACTTATTTAGAGCAGCGTTTTTAGCACTTGTCTACGACAACATATGTGAAAATTGCATTTTTATAAGGTAAATCAAAAAATTTTTTTTTAACGACCAGATCGTCGGGCATCTAGACTAATTATCATAGGACTAGGTGCAATGCTTAAAGTTGCATAAATTATGATATATCCCAAATTTATTTAGAGCAGCGTTTTTAGCACTTGTCTACGACAACATATGTGAAAATTGCATTTTTATAAGGTAAATCAAAAAATTTTTTTTTAACGACAAGATTGTCGGGCATCTAGACTAATTATCATAGGACTAGGTGCAATGCTTAAAGTTGCATAAATTATGATATATCCCAAACTTATTTAGAGCAGCGTTTTTAGCACTTGTCTACGACAACATATGTGAAAATTGCATTTTTATAAGGTAAATCAAAAAAATTTTTTTTAACGACCAGATCGTCGGGCATCTAGACTAATTATCATAGGACTAGGTGCAATGCTTAAAGTTGCATAAATTATGATATATCCCAAATTTATTTAGAGCAGCGTTTTTAGCACTTGTCTACGACAACATATGTGAAAATTGCATTTTTATAAGGTAAATCAAAAAATTTTTTTTTAACGACAAGATTGTCGGGCATCTAGACTAATTATCATAGGACTAGGTGCAATGCTTAAAGTTGCATAAATTATGATATATCCCAAACTTATTTAGAGCAGCGTTTTTAGCACTTGTCTACGACAACATATGTGAAAATTGCATTTTTATAAGGTAAATCAAAAAATTTTTTTTTAACGACAAGATTGTCGGGCATCTAGACTAATTATCATAGGACTAGGTGCAATGCTTAAAGTTGCATAAATTATGATATATCCCAAACTTATTTAGAGCAGCGTTTTTAGCACTTGTCTACGACAACATATGTGAAAATTGCATTTTTATAAGGTAAATCAAAAAATTTTTTTTTAACGACCAGATCGTCGGGCATCTAGACTAATTATCATAGGACTAGGTGCAATGCTTAAAGTTGCATAAATTATGATATATCCCAAATTTATTTAGAGCAGCGTTTTTAGCACTTGTCTACGACAACATATGTGAAAATTGCATTTTTATAAGGTAAATCAAAAAATTTTTTTTTAACGACAAGATTGTCGGGCATCTAGACTAATTATCATAGGACTAGGTGCAATGCTTAAAGTTGCATAAATTATGATATATCCCAAACTTATTTAGAGCAGCGTTTTTAGCACTTGTCTACGACAACATATGTGAAAATTGCATTTTTATAAGGTAAATCAAAAAATTTTTTTTTAACGACCAGATCGTCGGGCATCTAGACTAATTATCATAGGACTAGGTGCAATGCTTAAAGTTGCATAAATTATGATATATCCCAAATTTATTTAGAGCAGCGTTTTTAGCACTTGTCTACGACAACATATGTGAAAATTGCATTTTTATAAGGTAAATCAAAAAATTTTTTTTTAACGACAAGATTGTCGGGCATCTAGACTAATTATCATTGGACTAGGTGCAATGCTTAAAGTTGCATATATTATGATATATCCCAAACTTATTTAGAGCAGCGTTTTTAGCACTTGTCTACGACAACATATGTGAAAATTGTATTTTTATAAGGTAAATCAAAAAATTTTTTTTTAACGACCAGATCGTCGGGCATCTAGACTAATTATCATAGGACTAGGTGCAATGCTTAAAGTTGCATAAATTATGATATATCCCAAATTTATTTAGAGCAGCGTTTTTAGCACTTGTCTACGACAACATATGTGAAAATTGCATTTTTATAAGGTAAATCAAAAAATTTTTTTTTAACGACAAGATTGTCGGGCATCTAGACTAATTATCATAGGACTAGGTGCAATGCTTAAAGTTGCATAAATTATGATATATCCCAAACTTATTTAGAGCAGCGTTTTTAGAACTTGTCTACGACAACATATGTGAAAATTGCATTTTTATAAGGTAAATCAAAAAAATTTTTTTTTAACGACCAGATCGTCGGGCATCTAGACTAATTATCATAGGTGCAATGCTTAAAGTTGCATAAATTATGATATATCCCAAACTTATTTAGAGCAGCGTTTTTAGCAATTGCTCCGACAACATATGTGAAAATTGCATTTTTATAAGGTAAATCAAAAAATTTTTTTTTAACGACCAGATCGTCGGGCATCTAGACTAATTATCATAGGACTAGGTGCAATGCTTAAAGTTGCATAAATTATGATATATCCCAAATTTATTTAGAGCAGCGTTTTTAGCACTTGTCTACGACAACATATGTGAAAATTGCATTTTTATAAGGTAAATCAAAAAATTTTTTTTTAACGACCAGATCGTCGGGCATCTAGACTAATTATCATAGGACTAGGTGCAATGCTTAAAGTTGCATAAATTATGATATATCCCAAACTTATTTAGAGCAGCGTTTTTAGCACTTGTCTACGACAACATATGTGAAAATTGCATTTTTATAAGGTAAATCAAAAAATTTTTTTTTAACGACCAGATCGTCGGGCATCTAGACTAATTATCATAGGACTAGGTGCAATGCTTAAAGTTGCATAAATTATGATATATCCCAAATTTATTTAGAGCAGCGTTTTTAGCACTTGTCTACGACAACATATGTGAAAATTGCATTTTTATAAGGTAAATCAAAAAATTTTTTTTTAACGACAAGATTGTCGGGCATCTAGACTAATTATCATAGGACTAGGTGCAATGCTTAAAGTTGCATAAATTATGATATATCCCAAACTTATTTAGAGCAGCGTTTTTAGCACTTGTCTACGACAACATATGTGAAAATTGCATTTTTATAAGGTAAATCAAAAAAATTTTTTTTAACGACCAGATCGTCGGGCATCTAGACTAATTATCATAGGACTAGGTGCAATGCTTAAAGTTGCATAAATTATGATATATCCCAAATTTATTTAGAGCAGCGTTTTTAGCACTTGTCTACGACAACATATGTGAAAATTGCATTTTTATAAGGTAAATCAAAAAATTTTTTTTTAACGACAAGATTGTCGGGCATCTAGACTAATTATCATAGGACTAGGTGCAATGCTTAAAGTTGCATAAATTATGATATATCCCAAACTTATTTAGAGCAGCGTTTTTAGCACTTGTCTACGACAACATATGTGAAAATTGCATTTTTATAAGGTAAATCAAAAAATTTTTTTTTAACGACAAGATTGTCGGGCATCTAGACTAATTATCATAGGACTAGGTGCAATGCTTAAAGTTGCATAAATTATGATATATCCCAAACTTATTTAGAGCAGCGTTTTTAGCACTTGTCTACGACAACATATGTGAAAATTGTATTTTTATAAGGTAAATCAAAAAATTTTTTTTTAACGACCAGATCGTCGGGCATCTAGACTAATTATCATAGGACTAGGTGCAATGCTTAAAGTTGCATAAATTATGATATATCCCAAATTTATTTAGAGCAGCGTTTTTAGCACTTGTCTACGACAACATATGTGAAAATTGCATTTTTATAAGGTAAATCAAAAAATTTTTTTTTAACGACAAGATTGTCGGGCATCTAGACTAATTATCATAGGACTAGGTGCAATGCTTAAAGTTGCATAAATTATGATATATCCCAAACTTATTTAGAGCAGCGTTTTTAGAACTTGTCTACGACAACATATGTGAAAATTGCATTTTTATAAGGTAAATCAAAAAAATTTTTTTTTAACGACCAGATCGTCGGGCATCTAGACTAATTATCATAGGTGCAATGCTTAAAGTTGCATAAATTATGATATATCCCAAATTTATTTAGAGCAGCGTTTTTAGCACTTGTCTACGACAACATATGTGAAAATTGCATTTTTATAAGGTAAATCAAAAAATTTTTTTTAACGACAAGATTGTCGGGCATCTAGACTAATTATCATAGGACTAGGTGCAATGCTTAAAGTTGCATAAATTATGATATATCCCAAACTTATTTAGAGCAGCGTTTTTAGCACTTGTCTACGACAACATATGTGAAAATTGCATTTTTATAAGGTAAATCAAAAATTTTTTTTTTAACGACAAGATTGTCGGGCCTCTAGACTAATTATCATAGGACTAGGTGCAATGCTTAAAGTTGCATAAATTATGATATATCCCAAACTTATTTAGAGCAGCGTTTTTAGCACTTGTCTACGACAACATATGTGAAAATTGCATTTTTATAAGGTAAATCAAAAAATTTTTTTTTAACGACCAGATCGTCGGGCATCTAGACTAATTATCATAGGACTAGGTGCAATGCTTAAAGTTGCATAAATTATGATATATCCCAAACTTATTTAGAGCAGCGTTTTTAGCACTTGTCTACGACAACATATGTGAAAATTGCATTTTTATAAGGTAAATCAAAAAAATTTTTTTTTAACGACCAGATCGTCGGGCATCTAGACTAATTATCATAGGTGCAATGCTTAAAGTTGCATAAATTATGATATATCCCAAACTTATTTAGAGCAGCGTTTTTAGCACTTGTCTACGACAACATATGTGAAAATTGCATTTTTATAAGGTAAATCAAAAAATTTTTTTTTAACGACCAGATCGTCGGGCATCTAGACTAATTATCATAGGACTAGGTGCAATGCTTAAAGTTGCATAAATTATGATATATCCCAAATTTATTTAGAGCAGCGTTTTTAGCACTTGTCTACGACAACATATGTGAAAATTGCATTTTTATAAGGTAAATCAAAAAATTTTTTTTTAACGACAAGATTGTCGGGCATCTAGACTAATTATCATAGGACTAGGTGCAATGCTTAAAGTTGCATAAATTATGATATATCCCAAACTTATTTAGAGCAGCGTTTTTAGCACTTGTCTACGACAACATATGTGAAAATTGCATTTTTATAAGGTAAATCAAAAAATTTTTTTTTAACGACCAGATCGTCGGGCATCTAGACTAATTATCATAGGACTAGGTGCAATGCTTAAAGTTGCATAAATTATGATATATCCCAAATTTATTTAGAGCAGCGTTTTTAGCACTTGTCTACGACAACATATGTGAAAATTGCATTTTTATAAGGTAAATCAAAAAATTTTTTTTTAACGACCAGATCGTCGGGCATCTAGACTAATTATCATAGGACTAGGTGCAATGCTTAAAGTTGCATAAATTATGATATATCCCAAACTTATTTAGAGCAGCGTTTTTAGCACTTGTCTACGACAACATATGTGAAAATTGCATTTTTATAAGGTAAATCAAAAAATTTTTTTTTAACGACCAGATCGTCGGGCATCTAGACTAATTATCATAGGACTAGGTGCAATGCTTAAAGTTGCATAAATTATGATATATCCCAAATTTATTTAGAGCAGCGTTTTTAGCACTTGTCTACGACAACATATGTGAAAATTGCATTTTTATAAGGTAAATCAAAAAATTTTTTTTTAACGACAAGATTGTCGGGCATCTAGACTAATTATCATAGGACTAGGTGCAATGCTTAAAGTTGCATAAATTATGATATATCCCAAACTTATTTAGAGCAGCGTTTTTAGCACTTGTCTACGACAACATATGTGAAAATTGCATTTTTATAAGGTAAATCAAAAAATTTTTTTTTAACGACCAGATCGTCGGGCATCTAGACTAATTATCATAGGACTAGGTGCGATGCTTAAAGTTGCATAAATTATGATATATCCCAAACTTATTTAGAGCAGCGTTTTTAGCACTTGTCTACGACAACATATGTGAAAATTGCATTTTTATAAGGTAAATCAAAAAAATTTTTTTTTAACGACCAGATCGTCGGGCATCTAGACTAATTATCATAGGACTAGGTGCAATGCTTAAAGTTGCATAAATTATGATATATCCCAAACTTATTTAGAGCAGCGTTTTTAGCACTTGTCTACGACAACATATGTGAAAATTGCATTTTTATAAGGTAAATCAAAAAATTTTTTTTTAACGACCAGATCGTCGGGCATCTAGACTAATTATCATAGGACTAGGTGCGATGCTTAAAGTTGCATAAATTATGATATATCCCAAACTTATTTAGAGCAGCGTTTTTAGCACTTGTCTACGACAACATATGTGAAAATTGCATTTTTATAAGGTAAATCAAAAAATTTTTTTTTAACGACCAGATCGTCGGGCATCTAGACTAATTATCATAGGACTAGGTGCAATGCTTAAAGTTGCATAAATTATGATATATCCCAAATTTATTTAGAGCAGCGTTTTTAGCACTTGTCTACGACAACATATGTGAAAATTGCATTTTTATAAGGTAAATCAAAAAATTTTTTTTTAACGACAAGATTGTCGGGCATCTAGACTAATTATCATAGGACTAGGTGCAATGCTTAAAGTTGCATAAATTATGATATATCCCAAACTTATTTAGAGCAGCGTTTTTAGCACTTGTCTACGACAACATATGTGAAAATTGCATTTTTATAAGGTAAATCAAAAAAATTTTTTTTTAACGACCAGATCGTCGGGCATCTAGACTAATTATCATAGGACTAGGTGCAATGCTTAAAGTTGCATAAATTATGATATATCCCAAACTTATTTAGAGCAGCGTTTTTAGCACTTGTCTACGACAACATATGTGAAAATTGCATTTTTATAAGGTAAATCAAAAAATTTTTTTTTAACGACAAGATTGTCGGGCATCTAGACTAATTATCATAGGACTAGGTGCAATGCTTAAAGTTGCATAAATTATGATATATCCCAAACTTATTTAGAGCAGCGTTTTTAGCACTTGTCTACGACAACATATGTGAAAATTGCATTTTTATAAGGTAAATCAAAAAAAATTTTTTTAACGACCAGATCGTCGGGCATCTAGACTAATTATCATAGGACTAGGTGCAATGCTTAAAGTTGCATAAATTATGATATATCCCAAATTTATTTAGAGCAGCGTTTTTAGCACTTGTCTACGACAACATATGTGAAAATTGCATTTTTATAAGGTAAATCAAAAAATTTTTTTTTAACGACAAGATTGTCGGGCATCTAGACCAATTATCATAGGACTAGGTGCAATGCTTAAAGTTGCATAAATTATGATATATCCCAAACTTATTTAGAGCAGCGTTTTTAGCACTTGTCTACGACAACATATGTGAAAATTGCATTTTTATAAGGTAAATCAAAAAATTTTTTTTTAACGACCAGATCGTCGGGCATCTAGACTAATTATCATAGGACTAGGTGCAATGCTTAAAGTTGCATAAATTATGATATATCCCAAATTTATTTAGAGCAGCGTTTTTAGCACTTGTCTACGACAACATATGTGAAAATTGCATTTTTATAAGATAAATCAAAAAATTTTTTTTTAAAGACAAGATTGTCGGGCATCTAGACTAATTATCATAGGACTAGGTGCAATGCTTAAAGTTGCATAAATTATGATATATCCCAAACTTATTTAGAGCAGCGTTTTTAGCACTTGTCTACGACAACATATGTGAAAATTGCATTTTTATAAGGTAAATCAAAAAATTTTTTTTTAACGACCAGATCGTCGGGCATCTAGACTAATTATCATAGGACTAGGTGCAATGCTTAAAGTTGCATAAATTATGATATATCCCAAATTTATTTAGAGCAGCGTTTTTAGCACTTGTCTACGACAACATATGTGAAAATTGCATTTTTATAAGGTAAATCAAAAAATTTTTTTTTAACGACAAGATTGTCGGGCATCTAGACTAATTATCATAGGACTAGGTGCAATGCTTAAAGTTGCATAAATTATGATATATCCCAAACTTATTTAGAGCAGCGTTTTTAGCACTTGTCTACGACAACATATGTGAAAATTGCATTTTTATAAGGTAAATCAAAAAATTTTTTTTAACGACCAGATCGTCGGGCATCTAGACTAATTATCATAGGACTAGGTGCAATGCTTAAAGTTGCATAAATTATGATATATCCCAAATTTATTTAGAGCAGCGTTTTTAGCACTTGTCTACGACAACATATGTGAAAATTGCATTTTTATAAGGTAAATCAAAAAATTTTTTTTTAACGACAAGATTGTTGGGCATCTAGACTAATTATCATAGGACTAGGTGCAATGCTTAAAGTTGCATAAATTATGATATATCCCAAACTTATTTAGAGCAGCGTTTTTAGCACTTGTCTACGACAACATATGTGAAAATTGCATTTTTATAAGGTAAATCAAAAAAATTTTTTTTAACGACCAGATCGTCGGGCATCTAGACTAATTATCATAGGACTAGGTGCAATGCTTAAAGTTGCATAAATTATGATATATCCCAAATTTATTTAGAGCAGCGTTTTTAGCACTTGTCTACGACAGCATATGTGAAAATTGCATTTTTATAAGGTAAATCAAAAAATTTTTTTTTAACGACAAGATTGTCGGGCATCTAGACTAATTATCATAGGACTAGGTGCAATGCTTAAAGTTGCATAAATTATGATATATCCCAAACTTATTTAGAGCAGCGTTTTTAGCACTTGTCTACGACAACATATGTGAAAATTGCATTTTTATAAGGTAAATCAAAAAATTTTTTTTTAACGACCAGATCGTCGGGCATCTAGACTAATTATCATAGGACTAGGTGCAATGCTTAAAGTTGCATAAATTATGATATATCCCAAATTTATTTAGAGCAGCGTTTTTAGCACTTGTCTACGACAACATATGTGAAAATTGCATTTTTATAAGGTAAATCAAAAAATTTTTTTTTAACGACAAGATTGTCGGGCATCTAGACTAATTATCATAGGACTAGGTGCAATGCTTAAAGTTGCATAAATTATGATATATCCCAAACTTATTTAGAGCAGCGTTTTTAGCACTTGTCTACGACAACATATGTGAAAATTGCATTTTTATAAGGTAAATCAAAAAATTTTTTTTTAACGACCAGATCGTCGGGCATCTAGACTAATTATCATAGGACTAGGTGCAATGCTTAAAGTTGCATAAATTATGATATATCCCAAATTTATTTAGAGCAGCGTTTTTAGCACTTGTCTACGACAACATATGTGAAAATTGCATTTTTATAAGGTAAATCAAAAAATTTTTTTTTAACGACAAGATTGTCGGGCATCTAGACTAATTATCATAGGACTAGGTGCAATGCTTAAAGTTGCATAAATTATGATATATCCCAAACTTATTTAGAGCAGCGTTTTTAGCACTTGTCTACGACAACATATGTGAAAATTGCATTTTTATAAGGTAAATCAAAAAAAATTTTTTTAACGACCAGATCGTCGGGCATCTAGACTAATCATCATAGGACTAGGTGCAATGCTTAAAGTTGCATAAATTATGATATATCCCAAATTTATTTAGAGCAGCGTTTTTAGCACTTGTCTACGACAACATATGTGAAAATTGCATTTTTATAAGGTAAATCAAAAAATTTTTTTTTAACGACCAGATTGTCGGGCATCTAGACTAATTATCATAGGACTAGGTGCAATGCTTAAAGTTGCATAAATTATGATATATCCCAAATTTATTTAGAGCAGCGTTGTTAGCACTTGTCTATGACAACATATGTGAAAATTGCATTTTTATAAGGTAAATCAAAAAATTTTTTTTTAACGACAAGATTGTCGGGCATCTAGACTAATTATCATAGGACTAGGTGCAATGCTTAAAGTTGCATAAATTATGATATATCCCAAACTTATTTAGAGCAGCGTTTTTAGCACTTGTCTACGACAACATATGTGAAAATTGCATTTTTATAAGGTAAATCAAAAAATTTTTTTTAACGACCAGATCGTCGGGCATCTAGACTAATTATCATAGGACTAGGTGCAATGCTTAAAGTTGCATAAATTATGATATATCCCAAATTTATTTAGAGCAGCGTTTTTAGCACTTGTCTACGACAACATATGTGAAAATTGCATTTTTATAAGGTAAATCAAAAAATTTTTTTTTAACGACAAGATTGTTGGGCATCTAGACTAATTATCATAGGACTAGGTGCAATGCTTAAAGTTGCATAAATTATGATATATCCCAAACTTATTTAGAGCAGCGTTTTTAGCACTTGTCTACGACAACATATGTGAAAATTGCATTTTTATAAGGTAAATCAAAAAAATTTTTTTTTTACGACCAGATCGTCGGGCATCTAGACTAATTATCATAGGACTAGGTGCAATGCTTAAAGTTGCATAAATTATGATATATCCCAAATTTATTTAGAGCAGCGTTTTTAGCACTTGTCTACGACAGCATATGTGAAAATTGCATTTTTATAAGGTAAATCAAAAAATTTTTTTTTAACGACAAGATTGTCGGGCATCTAGACTAATTATCATAGGACTAGGTGCAATGCTTAAAGTTGCATAAATTATGATATATCCCAAACTTATTTAGAGCAGCGTTTTTAGCACTTGTCTACGACAACATATGTGAAAATTGCATTTTTATAAGGTAAATCAAAAAATTTTTTTTTAACGACCAGATCGTCGGGCATCTAGACTAATTATCATAGGACTAGGTGCAATGCTTAAAGTTGCATAAATTATGATATATCCCAAATTTATTTAGAGCAGCGTTTTTAGCACTTGTCTACGACAACATATGTGAAAATTGCATTTTTATAAGGTAAATCAAAAAATTTTTTTTTAACGACAAGATTGTCGGGCATCTAGACTAATTATCATAGGACTAGGTGCAATGCTTAAAGTTGCATAAATTATGATATATCCCAAACTTATTTAGAGCAGCGTTTTTAGCACTTGTCTACGACAACATATGTGAAAATTGCATTTTTATAAGGTAAATCAAAAAATTTTTTTTTAACGACCAGATCGTCGGGCATCTAGACTAATTATCATAGGACTAGGTGCAATGCTTAAAGTTGCATAAATTATGATATATCCCAAATTTATTTAGAGCAGCGTTTTTAGCACTTGTCTACGACAACATATGTGAAAATTGCATTTTTATAAGGTAAATCAAAAAATTTTTTTTTAACGACAAGATTGTCGGGCATCTAGACTAATTATCATAGGACTAGGTGCAATGCTTAAAGTTGCATAAATTATGATATATCCCAAACTTATTTAGAGCAGCGTTTTTAGCACTTGTCTACGACAACATATGTGAAAATTGCATTTTTATAAGGTAAATCAAAAAAATTTTTTTTAACGACCAGATCGTCGGGCATCTAGACTAATCATCATAGGACTAGGTGCTATGCTTAAAGTTGCATAAATTATGATATATCCCAAATTTATTTAGAGCAGCGTTTTTAGCACTTGTCTACGACAACATATGTGAAAATTGCATTTTTATAAGGTAAATCAAAAAATTTTTTTTTAACGACAAGATTGTCGGGCATCTAGACTAATTATCGTAGGACTAGGTGCAATGCTTAAAGTTGCATAAATTATGATATATCCCAAATTTATTTAGAGCAGCGTTTTTAGCACTTGTCTACGACAACATATGTGAAAATTGCATTTTTATAAGGTAAATCCAAAAATTTTTTTTAACGACAAGATTGTCGGGCATCTAGACTAATTATCATAGGACTAGGTGCAATGCTTAAAGTTGCATAAATTATGATATATCCCAAACTTATTTAGAGCAGCGTTTTTAGCACTTGTCTACGACAACATATGTGAAAATTGCATTTTTATAAGGTAAATCAAAAAAATTTTTTTAACGACCAGATCGTCGGGCATCTAGACTAATTATCATAGGACTAGGTGCAATGCTTAAAGTTGCATAAATTATGATATATCCCAAACTTATTTAGAGCAGCGTTTTTAGCACTTGTCTACGACAACATATGTGAAAATTGCATTTTTATAAGGTAAATCAAAAAATTTTTTTTTAACGACAAGATTGTCGGGCATCTAGACTAATTATCATAGGACTAGGTGCAATGCTTAAAGTTGCATAAATTATGATATATCCCAAACTTATTTAGAGCAGCGTTTTTAGCACTTGTCTACGACAACATATGTGAAAATTGCATTTTTATAAGGTAAATCAAAAAATTTTTTTTTAACGACCAGATTGTCGGGCATCTAGACTAATTATCATAGGACTAGGTGCAATGCTTAAAGTTGCATAAATTATGATATATCCCAAATTTATTTAGAGCAGCGTTGTTAGCACTTGTCTATGACAACATATGTGAAAATTGCATTTTTATAAGGTAAATCAAAAAAATTTTTTTTAACGACAAGATTGTCGGGCATCTAGACTAATTATCATAGGACTAGGTGCAATGCTTAAAGTTGCATAAATTATGATATATCCCAAACTTATTTAGAGCAGCGTTTTTAGCACTTGTCTACGACAACATATGTGAAAATTGCATTTTTATAAGGTAAATCAAAAAATTTTTTTTTAACGACCAGATTGTCGGGCATCTAGACTAATTATCATAGGACTAGGTGCAATGCTTAAAGTTGCATAAATTATGATATATCCCAAATTTATTTAGAGCAGCGTTGTTAGCACTTGTCTATGACAACATATGTGAAAATTGCATTTTTATAAGGTAAATCAAAAAATTTTTTTTTAACGACAAGATTGTCGGGCATCTAGACTAATTATCATAGGACTAGGTGCAATGCTTAAAGTTGCATAAATTATGATATATCCCAAACTTATTTAGAGCAGCGTTTTTAGCACTTGTCTACGACAACATATGTGAAAATTGCATTTTTATAAGGTAAATCAAAAAATTTTTTTTTAACGACCAGATTGTCGGGCATCTAGACTAATTATCATAGGACTAGGTGCAATGCTTAAAGTTGCATAAATTATGATATATCCCAAATTTATTTAGAGCAGCGTTGTTAGCACTTGTCTATGACAACATATGTGAAAATTGCATTTTTATAAGGTAAATCAAAAAATTTTTTTTTAACGACAAGATTGTCGGGCATCTAGACTAATTATCATAGGACTAGGTGCAATGCTTAAAGTTGCATAAATTATGATATATCCCAAACTTATTTAGAGCAGCGTTTTTAGCACTTGTCTACGACAACATATGTGAAAATTGCATTTTTATAAGGTAAATCAAAAAATTTTTTTTTAACGACAAGATTGTCGGGCATCTAGACTAATTATCATAGGACTAGGTGCAATGCTTAAAGTTGCATAAATTATGATATATCCCAAACTTATTTAGAGCAGCGTTTTTAGCACTTGTCTACGACAACATATGTGAAAATTGCATTTTTATAAGGTAAATCAAAAAAAATTTTTTTAACGACCAGATCGTCGGGCATCTAGACTAATCATCATAGGACTAGGTGCAATGCTTAAAGTTGCATAAATTATGATATATCCCAAATTTATTTAGAGCAGCGTTTTTAGCACTTGTCTACGACAACATATGTGAAAATTGCATTTTTATAAGGTAAATCAAAAAATTTTTTTTTAACGACCAGATTGTCGGGCATCTAGACTAATTATCATAGGACTAGGTGCAATGCTTAAAGTTGCATAAATTATGATATATCCCAAATTTATTTAGAGCAGCGTTGTTAGCACTTGTCTATGACAACATATGTGAAAATTGCATTTTTATAAGGTAAATCAAAAAATTTTTTTTTAACGACAAGATTGTCGGGCATCTAGACTAATTATCATAGGACTAGGTGCAATGCTTAAAGTTGCATAAATTATGATATATCCCAAACTTATTTAGAGCAGCGTTTTTAGCACTTGTCTACGACAACATATGTGAAAATTGCATTTTTATAAGGTAAATCAAAAAATTTTTTTTAACGACCAGATCGTCGGGCATCTAGACTAATTATCATAGGACTAGGTGCAATGCTTAAAGTTGCATAAATTATGATATATCCCAAATTTATTTAGAGCAGCGTTTTTAGCACTTGTCTACGACAACATATGTGAAAATTGCATTTTTATAAGGTAAATCAAAAAATTTTTTTTTAACGACAAGATTGTTGGGCATCTAGACTAATTATCATAGGACTAGGTGCAATGCTTAAAGTTGCATAAATTATGATATATCCCAAACTTATTTAGAGCAGCGTTTTTAGCACTTGTCTACGACAACATATGTGAAAATTGCATTTTTATAAGGTAAATCAAAAAAATTTTTTTTTTACGACCAGATCGTCGGGCATCTAGACTAATTATCATAGGACTAGGTGCAATGCTTAAAGTTGCATAAATTATGATATATCCCAAATTTATTTAGAGCAGCGTTTTTAGCACTTGTCTACGACAGCATATGTGAAAATTGCATTTTTATAAGGTAAATCAAAAAATTTTTTTTTAACGACAAGATTGTCGGGCATCTAGACTAATTATCATAGGACTAGGTGCAATGCTTAAAGTTGCATAAATTATGATATATCCCAAACTTATTTAGAGCAGCGTTTTTAGCACTTGTCTACGACAACATATGTGAAAATTGCATTTTTATAAGGTAAATCAAAAAATTTTTTTTTAACGACCAGATCGTCGGGCATCTAGACTAATTATCATAGGACTAGGTGCAATGCTTAAAGTTGCATAAATTATGATATATCCCAAATTTATTTAGAGCAGCGTTTTTAGCACTTGTCTACGACAACATATGTGAAAATTGCATTTTTATAAGGTAAATCAAAAAATTTTTTTTTAACGACAAGATTGTCGGGCATCTAGACTAATTATCATAGGACTAGGTGCAATGCTTAAAGTTGCATAAATTATGATATATCCCAAACTTATTTAGAGCAGCGTTTTTAGCACTTGTCTACGACAACATATGTGAAAATTGCATTTTTATAAGGTAAATCAAAAAATTTTTTTTTAACGACCAGATCGTCGGGCATCTAGACTAATTATCATAGGACTAGGTGCAATGCTTAAAGTTGCATAAATTATGATATATCCCAAATTTATTTAGAGCAGCGTTTTTAGCACTTGTCTACGACAACATATGTGAAAATTGCATTTTTATAAGGTAAATCAAAAAATTTTTTTTTAACGACAAGATTGTCGGGCATCTAGACTAATTATCATAGGACTAGGTGCAATGCTTAAAGTTGCATAAATTATGATATATCCCAAACTTATTTAGAGCAGCGTTTTTAGCACTTGTCTACGACAACATATGTGAAAATTGCATTTTTATAAGGTAAATCAAAAAAATTTTTTTTAACGACCAGATCGTCGGGCATCTAGACTAATCATCATAGGACTAGGTGCTATGCTTAAAGTTGCATAAATTATGATATATCCCAAATTTATTTAGAGCAGCGTTTTTAGCACTTGTCTACGACAACATATGTGAAAATTGCATTTTTATAAGGTAAATCAAAAAATTTTTTTTTAACGACAAGATTGTCGGGCATCTAGACTAATTATCGTAGGACTAGGTGCAATGCTTAAAGTTGCATAAATTATGATATATCCCAAATTTATTTAGAGCAGCGTTTTTAGCACTTGTCTACGACAACATATGTGAAAATTGCATTTTTATAAGGTAAATCCAAAAATTTTTTTTAACGACAAGATTGTCGGGCATCTAGACTAATTATCATAGGACTAGGTGCAATGCTTAAAGTTGCATAAATTATGATATATCCCAAACTTATTTAGAGCAGCGTTTTTAGCACTTGTCTACGACAACATATGTGAAAATTGCATTTTTATAAGGTAAATCAAAAAAATTTTTTTAACGACCAGATCGTCGGGCATCTAGACTAATTATCATAGGACTAGGTGCAATGCTTAAAGTTGCATAAATTATGATATATCCCAAACTTATTTAGAGCAGCGTTTTTAGCACTTGTCTACGACAACATATGTGAAAATTGCATTTTTATAAGGTAAATCAAAAAATTTTTTTTTAACGACAAGATTGTCGGGCATCTAGACTAATTATCATAGGACTAGGTGCAATGCTTAAAGTTGCATAAATTATGATATATCCCAAACTTATTTAGAGCAGCGTTTTTAGCACTTGTCTACGACAACATATGTGAAAATTGCATTTTTATAAGGTAAATCAAAAAATTTTTTTTTAACGACCAGATTGTCGGGCATCTAGACTAATTATCATAGGACTAGGTGCAATGCTTAAAGTTGCATAAATTATGATATATCCCAAATTTATTTAGAGCAGCGTTGTTAGCACTTGTCTATGACAACATATGTGAAAATTGCATTTTTATAAGGTAAATCAAAAAAATTTTTTTTAACGACAAGATTGTCGGGCATCTAGACTAATTATCATAGGACTAGGTGCAATGCTTAAAGTTGCATAAATTATGATATATCCCAAACTTATTTAGAGCAGCGTTTTTAGCACTTGTCTACGACAACATATGTGAAAATTGCATTTTTATAAGGTAAATCAAAAAATTTTTTTTTAACGACCAGATTGTCGGGCATCTAGACTAATTATCATAGGACTAGGTGCAATGCTTAAAGTTGCATAAATTATGATATATCCCAAATTTATTTAGAGCAGCGTTGTTAGCACTTGTCTATGACAACATATGTGAAAATTGCATTTTTATAAGGTAAATCAAAAAATTTTTTTTTAACGACAAGATTGTCGGGCATCTAGACTAATTATCATAGGACTAGGTGCAATGCTTAAAGTTGCATAAATTATGATATATCCCAAACTTATTTAGAGCAGCGTTTTTAGCACTTGTCTACGACAACATATGTGAAAATTGCATTTTTATAAGGTAAATCAAAAAATTTTTTTTTAACGACCAGATTGTCGGGCATCTAGACTAATTATCATAGGACTAGGTGCAATGCTTAAAGTTGCATAAATTATGATATATCCCAAATTTATTTAGAGCAGCGTTGTTAGCACTTGTCTATGACAACATATGTGAAAATTGCATTTTTATAAGGTAAATCAAAAAATTTTTTTTTAACGACAAGATTGTCGGGCATCTAGACTAATTATCATAGGACTAGGTGCAATGCTTAAAGTTGCATAAATTATGATATATCCCAAACTTATTTAGAGCAGCGTTTTTAGCACTTGTCTACGACAACATATGTGAAAATTGCATTTTTATAAGGTAAATCAAAAAATTTTTTTTTAACGACAAGATTGTCGGGCATCTAGACTAATTATCATAGGACTAGGTGCAATGCTTAAAGTTGCATAAATTATGATATATCCCAAACTTATTTAGAGCAGCGTTTTTAGCACTTGTCTGCGACAACATATGTGAAAATTGCATTTTTATAAGGTAAATCAAAAAATTTTTTTTTAACGACAAGATTGTCGGGCATCTAGACTAATTATCATAGGACTAGGTGCAATGCTTAAAGTTGCATAAATTATGATATATCCCAAATTTATTTAGAGCAGCGTTTTTAGCACTTGTCTACGACAACATATGTGAAAATTGCATTTTTATAAGGTAAATCAAAAAATTTTTTTTTAACGACCAGATCGTCGGGCATCTAGACTAATTATCATAGGACTAGGTGCAATGCTTAAAGTTGCATAAATTATGATATATCCCAAATTTATTTAGAGCAGCGTTTTTAGCACTTGTCTACGACAACATATGTGAAAATTGCATTTTTATAAGGTAAATCAAAAAATTTTTTTTTAACGACCAGATCGTCGGGCATCTAGACTAATTATCATAGGACTAGGTGCAATGCTTAAAGTTGCATAAATTATGATATATCCCAAACTTATTTAGAGCAGCGTTTTTAGCACTTGTCTACGACAACATATGTGAAAATTGCATTTTTATAAGGTAAATCACAAAATTTTTTTTTAACGACAAGATTGTCGGGCATCTAGACTAATTATCATAGGACTAGGTGCAATGCTTAAAGTTGCATAAATTATGATATATCCCAAATTTATTTAGAGCAGCGTTTTTAGCACTTGTCTACGGCAACATATGTGAAAATTGCATTTTTATAAGGTAAATCAAAAAATTTTTTTTTAACGACCAGATCGTCGGGCATCTAGACTAATTATCATAGGACTAGGTGCAATGCTTAAAGTTGCATAAATTATGATATATCCCAAACTTATTTAGAGCAGCGTTTTTAGCATTTGTCTACGACAACATATGTGAAAATTGCATTTTTATAAGGTAAATCAAAAAATTTTTTTTTAACGACCAGATCGTCGGGCATCTAGACTAATTATCATAGGACTAGGTGCAATGCTTAAAGTTGCATAAATTATGATATATCCCAAACTTATTTAGAGCAGCGTTTTTAGCACTTGTCTACGACAACATATGTGAAAATTGCATTTTTATAAGGTAAATCAAAAAAATTTTTTTTTAACGACCAGATCGTCGGGCATCTAGACTAATTATCATAGGACTAGGTGCAATGCTTAAAGTTGCATAAATTATGATATATCCCAAATTTATTTAGAGCAGCGTTTTTAGCACTTGTCTACGACAACATATGTGAAAATTGCATTTTTATAAGGTAAATCAAAAAATTTTTTTTTAACGACAAGATTGTCGGGCATCTAGACTAATTATCATAGGACTAGGTGCAATGCTTAAAGTTGCATAAATTATGATATATCCCAAACTTATTTAGAGCAGCGTTTTTAGCACTTGTCTACGACAACATATGTGAAAATTGCATTTTTATAAGGTAAATCAAAAAAAATTTTTTTAACGACCAGATCGTCGGGCATCTAGACTAATTATCATAGGACTAGGTGCAATGCTTAAAGTTGCATAAATTATGATATATCCCAAATTTATTTAGAGCAGCGTTTTTAGCACTTGTCTACGACAACATATGTGAAAATTGCATTTTTATAAGGTAAATCAAAAAATTTTTTTTTAACGACAAGATTGTCGGGCATCTAGACTAATTATCATAGGACTAGGTGCAATGCTTAAAGTTGCATAAATTATGATATATCCCAAACTTATTTAGAGCAGCGTTTTTAGCACTTGTCTACGACAACATATGTGAAAATTGCATTTTTATAAGGTAAATCAAAAAATTTTTTTTTAACGACAAGATTGTCGGGCATCTAGACTAATTATCATAGGACTAGGTGCAATGCTTAAAGTTGCATAAATTATGATATATCCCAAACTTATTTAGAGCAGCGTTTTTAGCACTTGTCTACGACAACATATGTGAAAATTGCATTTTTATAAGGTAAATCAAAAAAAATTTTTTTTAACGACAAGATTGTCGGGCATCTAGACTAATTATCATAGGACTAGGTGCAATGCTTAAAGTTGCATAAATTATGATATATCCCAAACTTATTTAGAGCAGCGTTTTTAGCACTTGTCTACGACAACATATGTGAAAATTGCATTTTTATAAGGTAAATCAAAAAAATTTTTTTTTAACGACCAGATCGTCGGGCATCTAGACTAATTATCATAGGTGCAATGCTTAAAGTTGCATAAATTATGATATATCCCAAATTTATTTAGAGCAGCGTTTTTAGCACTTGTCTACGACAACATATGTGAAAATTGCATTTTTATAAGGTAAATCAAAAAAATTTTTTTAACGACAAGATTGTCGGGCATCTAGACTAATTATCATAGGACTAGGTGCAATACTTAAAGTTGCATAAATTATGATATATCCCAAACTTATTTAGAGCAGCGTTTTTAGCACTTGTCTACGACAACATATGTGAAAATTGCATTTTTATAAGGTAAATCAAAAATTTTTTTTTTAACGACAAGATTGTCGGGCCTCTAGACTAATTATCATAGGACTAGGTGCAATGCTTAAAGTTGCATAAATTATGATATATCCCAAACTTATTTAGAGCAGCGTTTTTAGCACTTGTCTACGACAACATATGTGAAAATTGCATTTTTATAAGGTAAATCAAAAAATTTTTTTTTAACGACCAGATCGTCGGGCATCTAGACTAATTATCATAGGACTAGGTGCAATGCTTAAAGTTGCATAAATTATGATATATCCCAAATTTATTTAGAGCAGCGTTTTTAGCACTTGTCTACGACAACATATGTGAAAATTGCATTTTTATAAGGTAAATCAAAAAATTTTTTTTTAACGACAAGATTGTCGGGCATCTAGACTAATTATCATAGGACTAGGTGCAATGCTTAAAGTTGCATAAATTATGATATATCCCAAACTTATTTAGAGCAGCGTTTTTAGCACTTGTCTACGACAACATATGTGAAAATTGCATTTTTATAAGGTAAATCAAAAAAATTTTTTTTTAACGACCAGATCGTCGGGCATCTAGACTAATTATCATAGGACTAGGTGCAATGCTTAAAGTTGCATAAATTATGATATATCCCAAATTTATTTAGAGCAGCGTTTTTAGCACTTGTCTACGACAACATATGTGAAAATTGCATTTTTATAAGGTAAATCAAAAAATTTTTTTTTAACGACAAGATTGTCGGGCATCTAGACTAATTATCATAGGACTAGGTGCAATGCTTAAAGTTGCATAAATTATGATATATCCCAAACTTATTTAGAGCAGCGTTTTTAGCACTTGTCTACGACAACATATGTGAAAATTGCATTTTTATAAGGTAAATCAAAAAAAATTTTTTTAACGACCAGATCGTCGGGCATCTAGACTAATTATCATAGGACTAGGTGCAATGCTTAAAGTTGCATAAATTATGATATATCCCAAATTTATTTAGAGCAGCGTTTTTAGCACTTGTCTACGACAGCATATGTGAAAATTGCATTTTTATAAGGTAAATCAAAAAATTTTTTTTTAACGACAAGATTGTCGGGCATCTAGACTAATTATCATAGGACTAGGTGCAATGCTTAAAGTTGCATAAATTATGATATATCCCAAACTTATTTAGAGCAGCGTTTTTAGCACTTGTCTACGACAACATATGTGAAAATTGCATTTTTATAAGGTAAATCAAAAAATTTTTTTTTAACGACCAGATCGTCGGGCATCTAGACTAATTATCATAGGACTAGGTGCAATGCTTAAAGTTGCATAAATTATGATATATCCCAAATTTATTTAGAGCAGCGTTTTTAGCACTTGTCTACGACAACATATGTGAAAATTGCATTTTTATAAGATAAATCAAAAAATTTTTTTTTAAAGACAAGATTGTCGGGCATCTAGACTAATTATCATAGGACTAGGTGCAATGCTTAAAGTTGCATAAATTATGATATATCCCAAACTTATTTAGAGCAGCGTTTTTAGCACTTGTCTACGACAACATATGTGAAAATTGCATTTTTATAAGGTAAATCAAAAAATTTTTTTTTAACGACCAGATCGTCGGGCATCTAGACTAATTATCATAGGACTAGGTGCAATGCTTAAAGTTGCATAAATTATGATATATCCCAAATTTATTTAGAGCAGCGTTTTTAGCACTTGTCTACGACAACATATGTGAAAATTGCATTTTTATAAGGTAAATAAAAAAATTTTTTTTTAACGACAAGATTGTCGGGCATCTAGACTAATTATCATAGGACTAGGTGCAATGCTTAAAGTTGCATAAATTATGATATATCCCAAATTTATTTAGAGCAGCGTTTTTAGCACTTGTCTACGACAACATATGTGAAAATTGCATTTTTATAAGGTAAATCAAAAAATTTTTTTTTAACGACCAGATCGTCGGGCATCTAGACTAATTATCATAGGACTAGGTGCAATGCTTAAAGTTGCATAAATTATGATATATCCCAAACTTATTTAGAGCAGCGTTTTTAGCACTTGTCTACGACAACATATGTGAAAATTGCATTTTTATAAGGTAAATCAAAAAAATTTTTTTTTAACGACCAGATCGTCGGGCATCTAGACTAATTATCATAGGACTAGGTGCAATGCTTAAAGTTGCATAAATTATGATATATCCCAAACTTATTTAGAGCAGCGTTTTTAGCACTTGTCTACGACAACATATGTGAAAATTGCATTTTTATAAGGTAAATCACAAAATTTTTTTTTAACGACAAGATTGTCGGGCATCTAGACTAATTATCATAGGACTAGGTGCAATGCTTAAAGTTGCATAAATTATGATATATCCCAAATTTATTTAGAGCAGCGTTTTTAGCACTTGTCTACGACAACATATGTGAAAATTGCATTTTTATAAGGTAAATCAAAAAAATTTTTTTTTAACGACAAGATTGTCGGGCATCTAGACTAATTATCATAGGACTAGGTGCAATGCTTAAAGTTGCATAAATTATGATATATCCCAAATTTATTTAGAGCAGCGTTTTTAGCACTTGTCTACGACAACATATGTGAAAATTGCATTTTTATAAGGTAAATCAAAAAATTTTTTTTTAACGACAAGATTGTCGGGCATCTAGACTAATTATCATAGGACTAGGTGCAATGCTTAAAGTTGCATAAATTATGATATATCCCAAACTTATTTAGAGCAGCGTTTTTAGCACTTGTCTACGACAACATATGTGAAAATTGCATTTTTATAAGGTAAATCAAAAAATTTTTTTTTAACGACCAGATCGTCGGGCATCTAGACTAATTATCATAGGACTAGGTGCAATGCTTAAAGTTGCATAAATTATGATATATCCCAAATTTATTTAGAGCAGCGTTTTTAGCACTTGTCTACGACAACATATGTGAAAATTGCATTTTTATAAGATAAATCAAAAAATTTTTTTTTAAAGACAAGATTGTCGGGCATCTAGACTAATTATCATAGGACTAGGTGCAATGCTTAAAGTTGCATAAATTATGATATATCCCAAACTTATTTAGAGCAGCGTTTTTAGCACTTGTCTACGACAACATATGTGAAAATTGCATTTTTATAAGGTAAATCAAAAAATTTTTTTTTAACGACCAGATCGTCGGGCATCTAGACTAATTATCATAGGACTAGGTGCAATGCTTAAAGTTGCATAAATTATGATATATCCCAAATTTATTTAGAGCAGCGTTTTTAGCACTTGTCTACGACAACATATGTGAAAATTGCATTTTTATAAGGTAAATAAAAAAATTTTTTTTTAACGACAAGATTGTCGGGCATCTAGACTAATTATCATAGGACTAGGTGCAATGCTTAAAGTTGCATAAATTATGATATATCCCAAATTTATTTAGAGCAGCGTTTTTAGCACTTGTCTACGACAACATATGTGAAAATTGCATTTTTATAAGGTAAATCAAAAAAATTTTTTTTAACGACCAGATCGTCGGGCATCTAGACTAATTATCATAGGACTAGGTGCAATGCTTAAAGTTGCATAAATTATGATATATCCCAAACTTATTTAGAGCAGCGTTTTTAGCACTTGTCTACGACAACATATGTGAAAATTGCATTTTTATAAGGTAAATCAAAAAAATTTTTTTTTAACGACCAGATCGTCGGGCATCTAGACTAATTATCATAGGACTAGGTGCAATGCTTAAAGTTGCATAAATTATGATATATCCCAAACTTATTTAGAGCAGCGTTTTTAGCACTTGTCTACGACAACATATGTGAAAATTGCATTTTTATAAGGTAAATCACAAAATTTTTTTTTAACGACAAGATTGTCGGGCATCTAGACTAATTATCATAGGACTAGGTGCAATGCTTAAAGTTGCATAAATTATGATATATCCCAAATTTATTTAGAGCAGCGTTTTTAGCACTTGTCTACGACAACATATGTGAAAATTGCATTTTTATAAGATAAATCAAAAAATTTTTTTTTAAAGACAAGATTGTCGGGCATCTAGACTAATTATCATAGGACTAGGTGCAATGCTTAAAGTTGCATAAATTATGATATATCCCAAACTTATTTAGAGCAGCGTTTTTAGCACTTGTCTACGACAACATATGTGAAAATTGCATTTTTATAAGGTAAATCAAAAAATTTTTTTTTAACGACCAGATCGTCGGGCATCTAGACTAATTATCATAGGACTAGGTGCAATGCTTAAAGTTGCATAAATTATGATATATCCCAAATTTATTTAGAGCAGCGTTTTTAGCACTTGTCTACGACAACATATGTGAAAATTGCATTTTTATAAGGTAAATCAAAAAATTTTTTTTTAACGACAAGATTGTCGGGCATCTAGACTAATTATCATAGGACTAGGTGCAATGCTTAAAGTTGCATAAATTATGATATATCCCAAACTTATTTAGAGCAGCGTTTTTAGCACTTGTCTACGACAACATATGTGAAAATTGCATTTTTATAAGGTAAATCAAAAAATTTTTTTTTAACGACCAGATCGTCGGGCATCTAGACTAATTATCATAGGACTAGGTGCAATGCTTAAAGTTGCATAAATTATGATATATCCCAAATTTATTTAGAGCAGCGTTTTTAACACTTGTCTACGACAACATATGTGAAAATTGCATTTTTATAAGGTAAATCAAAAAATTTTTTTTTAACGACAAGATTGTCGGGCATCTAGACTAATTATCATAGGACTAGGTGCAATGCTTAAAGTTGCATAAATTATGATATATCCCAAACTTATTTAGAGCAGCGTTTTTAGCACTTGTCTACGACAACATATGTGAAAATTGCATTTTTATAAGGTAAATCAAAAAATTTTTTTTAACGACCAGATCGTCGGGCATCTAGACTAATTATCATAGGACTAGGTGCAATGCTTAAAGTTGCATAAATTATGATATATCCCAAATTTATTTAGAGCAGCGTTTTTAGCACTTGTCTACGACAACATATGTGAAAATTGCATTTTTATAAGGTAAATCAAAAAATTTTTTTTTAACGACAAGATTGTCGGGCATCTAGACTAATTATCATAGGACTAGGTGCAATGCTTAAAGTTGCATAAATTATGATATATCCCAAACTTATTTAGAGCAGCGTTTTTAGCACTTGTCTACGACAACATATGTGAAAATTGCATTTTTATAAGGTAAATCAAAAAAATTTTTTTTAACGACCAGATCGTCGGGCATCTAGACTAATCATCATAGGACTAGGTGCAATGCTTAAAGTTGCATAAATTATGATATATCCCAAATTTATTTAGAGCAGCGTTTTTAGCACTTGTCTACGACAACATATGTGAAAATTGCATTTTTATAAGGTAAATCAAAAAATTTTTTTTTAACGACAAGATTGTCGGGCATCTAGACTAATTATCATAGGACTAGGTGCAATGCTTAAAGTTGCATAAATTATGATATATCCCAAACTTATTTAGAGCAGCGTTTTTAGCACTTGTCTACGACAACATATGTGAAAATTGCATTTTTATAAGGTAAATCAAAAAAATTTTTTTTAACGACCAGATCGTCGGGCATCTAGACTAATTATCATAGGACTAGGTGCAATGCTTAAAGTTGCATAAATTATGATATATCCCAAATTTATTTAGAGCAGCGTTTTTAGCACTTGTCTACGACAACATATGTGAAAATTGCATTTTTATAAGGTAAATCAAAAAATTTTTTTTTAACGACAAGATTGTCGGGCATCTAGACTAATTATCATAGGACTAGGTGCAATGCTTAAAGTTGCATAAATTATGATATATCCCAAACTTATTTAGAGCAGCGTTTTTAGCACTTGTCTACGACAACATATGTGAAAATTGCATTTTTATAAGGTAAATCAAAAAAATTTTTTTTTAACGACCAGATCGTCGGGCATCTAGACTAATTATCATAGGACTAGGTGCAATGCTTAAAGTTGCATAAATTATGATATATCCCAAATTTATTTAGAGCAGCGTTTTTAGCACTTGTCTACGACAACATATGTGAAAATTGCATTTTTATAAGGTAAATCAAAAAATTTTTTTTTAACGACAAGATTGTCGGGCATCTAGACTAATTATCATAGGACTAGGTGCAATGCTTAAAGTTGCATAAATTATGATATATCCCAAACTTATTTAGAGCAGCGTTTTTAGCACTTGTCTACGACAACATATGTGAAAATTGCATTTTTATAAGGTAAATCAAAAAATTTTTTTTTAACGACAAGATTGTCGGGCATCTAGACTAATTATCATAGGACTAGGTGCAATGCTTAAAGTTGCATAAATTATGATATATCCCAAACTTATTTAGAGCAGCGTTTTTAGCACTTGTCTACGACAACATATGTGAAAATTGCATTTTTATAAGGTAAATCAAAAAATTTTTTTTTAACGACCAGATCGTCGGGCATCTAGACTAATTATCATAGGACTAGGTGCAATGCTTAAAGTTGCATAAATTATGATATATCCCAAATTTATTTAGAGCAGCGTTTTTAGCACTTGTCTACGACAACATATGTGAAAATTGCATTTTTATAAGGTAAATCAAAAAATTTTTTTTTAACGACAAGATTGTCGGGCATCTAGACTAATTATCATAGGACTAGGTGCAATGCTTAAAGTTGCATAAATTATGATATATCCCAAACTTATTTAGAGCAGCGTTTTTAGCACTTGTCTACGACAACATATGTGAAAATTGCATTTTTATAAGGTAAATCAAAAAATTTTTTTTTAACGACCAGATCGTCGGGCATCTAGACTAATTATCATAGGACTAGGTGCAATGCTTAAAGTTGCATAAATTATGATATATCCCAAATTTATTTAGAGCAGCGTTTTTAACACTTGTCTACGACAACATATGTGAAAATTGCATTTTTATAAGGTAAATCAAAAAATTTTTTTTTAACGACAAGATTGTCGGGCATCTAGACTAATTATCATAGGACTAGGTGCAATGCTTAAAGTTGCATAAATTATGATATATCCCAAACTTATTTAGAGCAGCGTTTTTAGCACTTGTCTACGACAACATATGTGAAAATTGCATTTTTATAAGGTAAATCAAAAAATTTTTTTTTAACGACCAGATCGTCGGGCATCTAGACTAATTATCATAGGACTAGGTGCAATGCTTAAAGTTGCATAAATTATGATATATCCCAAATTTATTTAGAGCAGCGTTTTTAGCACTTGTCTACGACAACATATGTGAAAATTGCATTTTTATAAGGTAAATCAAAAAATTTTTTTTTAACGACAAGATTGTCGGGCATCTAGACTAATTATCATAGGACTAGGTGCAATGCTTAAAGTTGCATAAATTATGATATATCCCAAACTTATTTAGAGCAGCGTTTTTAGCACTTGTCTACGACAACATATGTGAAAATTGCATTTTTATAAGGTAAATCAAAAAAATTTTTTTTAACGACCAGATCGTCGGGCATCTAGACTAATCATCATAGGACTAGGTGCAATGCTTAAAGTTGCATAAATTATGATATATCCCAAATTTATTTAGAGCAGCGTTTTTAGCACTTGTCTACGACAACATATGTGAAAATTGCATTTTTATAAGGTAAATCAAAAAATTTTTTTTTAACGACAAGATTGTCGGGCATCTAGACTAATTATCATAGGACTAGGTGCAATGCTTAAAGTTGCATAAATTATGATATATCCCAAACTTATTTAGAGCAGCGTTTTTAGCACTTGTCTACGACAACATATGTGAAAATTGCATTTTTATAAGGTAAATCAAAAAAATTTTTTTTAACGACCAGATCGTCGGGCATCTAGACTAATTATCATAGGACTAGGTGCAATGCTTAAAGTTGCATAAATTATGATATATCCCAAATTTATTTAGAGCAGCGTTTTTAGCACTTGTCTACGACAACATATGTGAAAATTGCATTTTTATAAGGTAAATCAAAAATTTTTTTTTTAACGACAAGATTGTCGGGCATCTAGACTAATTATCATAGGACTAGGTGCAATGCTTAAAGTTGCATAAATTATGATATATCCCAAACTTATTTAGAGCAGCGTTTTTAGCACTTGTCTACGACAACATATGTGAAAATTGCATTTTTATAAGGTAAATCAAAAAATTTTTTTTTAACGACAAGATTGTCGGGCATCTAGACTAATTATCATAGGACTAGGTGCAATGCTTAAAGTTGCATAAATTATGATATATCCCAAATTTATTTAGAGCAGCGTTTTTAGCACTTGTCTACGACAACATATGTGAAAATTGCATTTTTATAAGGTAAATCAAAAAATTTTTTTTTAACGACAAGATTGTCGGGCATCTAGACTAATTATCATAGGACTAGGTGCAATGCTTAAAGTTGCATAAATTATGATATATCCCAAACTTATTTAGAGCAGCGTTTTTAGCTCTTGTCTACGACAACATATGTGAAAATTGCATTTTTATAAGGTAAATCAAAAAAATTTTTTTTTAACGACCAGATCGTCGGGCATCTAGACTAATTATCATAGGACTAGGTGCAATGCTTAAAGTTGCATAAATTATGATATATCCCAAATTTATTTAGAGCAGCGATTTTAGCACTTGTCTACGACAACATATGTGAAAATTGCATTTTTATAAGGTAAATCAAAAAATTTTTTTTTAACGACAAGATTGTCGGGCATCTAGACTAATTATCATAGGACTAGGTGCAATGCTTAAAGTTGCATAAATTATGATATATCCCAAACTTATTTAGAGCAGCGTTTTTAGCACTTGTCTACGACAACATATGTGAAAATTGCATTTTTATAAGGTAAATCAAAAAAATTTTTTTTAACGACCAGATCGTCGGGCATCTAGACTAATCATCATAGGACTAGGTGCAATGCTTAAAGTTGCATAAATTATGATATATCCCAAATTTATTTAGAGCAGCGTTTTTAGCACTTGTCTACGACAACATATGTGAAAATTGCATTTTTATAAGGTAAATCAAAAAATTTTTTTTTAACGACAAGATTGTCGGGCATCTAGACTAATTATCATAGGACTAGGTGCAATGCTTAAAGTTGCATAAATTATGATATATCCCAAACTTATTTAGAGCAGCGTTTTTAGCACTTGTCTACGACAACATATGTGAAAATTGCATTTTTATAAGGTAAATCAAAAAAATTTTTTTTAACGACCAGATCGTCGGGCATCTAGACTAATCATCATAGGACTAGGTGCAATGCTTAAAGTTGCATAAATTATGATATATCCCAAATTTATTTAGAGCAGCGTTTTTAGCACTTGTCTACGACAACATATGTGAAAATTGCATTTTTATAAGGTAAATCAAAAAAATTTTTTTTAACGACCAGATCGTCGGGCATCTAGACTAATCATCATAGGACTAGGTGCAATGCTTAAAGTTGCATAAATTATGATATATCCCAAATTTATTTAGAGCAGCGTTTTTAGCACTTGTCTACGACAACATATGTGAAAATTGCATTTTTATAAGGTAAATCAAAAAAATTTTTTTTAACGACCAGATCGTCGGGCATCTAGACTAATCATCATAGGACTAGGTGCAATGCTTAAAGTTGCATAAATTATGATATATCCCAAATTTATTTAGAGCAGCGTTTTTAGCACTTGTCTACGACAACATATGTGAAAATTGCATTTTTATAAGGTAAATCAAAAAAATTTTTTTTAACGACCAGATCGTCGGGCATCTAGACTAATCATCATAGGACTAGGTGCAATGCTTAAAGTTGCATAAATTATGATATATCCCAAATTTATTTAGAGCAGCGTTTTTAGCACTTGTCTACGACAACATATGTGAAAATTGCATTTTTATAAGGTAAATCAAAAAATTTTTTTTTAACGACAAGATTGTCGGGCATCTAGACTAATTATCATAGGACTAGGTGCAATGCTTAAAGTTGCATAAATTATGATATATCCCAAACTTATTTAGAGCAGCGTTTTTAGCACTTGTCTACGACAACATATGTGAAAATTGCATTTTTATAAGGTAAATCAAAAAAATTTTTTTTAACGACCAGATCGTCGGGCATCTAGACTAATTATCATAGGACTAGGTGCAATGCTTAAAGTTGCATAAATTATGATATATCCCAAATTTATTTAGAGCAGCGTTTTTAGCACTTGTCTACGACAACATATGTGAAAATTGCATTTTTATAAGGTAAATCAAAAATTTTTTTTTTAACGACAAGATTGTCGGGCATCTAGACTAATTATCATAGGACTAGGTGCAATGCTTAAAGTTGCATAAATTATGATATATCCCAAACTTATTTAGAGCAGCGTTTTTAGCACTTGTCTACGACAACATATGTGAAAATTGCATTTTTATAAGGTAAATCAAAAAATTTTTTTTTAACGACAAGATTGTCGGGCATCTAGACTAATTATCATAGGACTAGGTGCAATGCTTAAAGTTGCATAAATTATGATATATCCCAAATTTATTTAGAGCAGCGTTTTTAGCACTTGTCTACGACAACATATGTGAAAATTGCATTTTTATAAGGTAAATCAAAAAATTTTTTTTTAACGACAAGATTGTCGGGCATCTAGACTAATTATCATAGGACTAGGTGCAATGCTTAAAGTTGCATAAATTATGATATATCCCAAACTTATTTAGAGCAGCGTTTTTAGCTCTTGTCTACGACAACATATGTGAAAACTGCATTTTTATAAGGTAAATCAAAAAAATTTTTTTTTAACGACCAGATCGTCGGGCATCTAGACTAATTATCATAGGACTAGGTGCAATGCTTAAAGTTGCATAAATTATGATATATCCCAAATTTATTTAGAGCAGCGATTTTAGCACTTGTCTACGACAACATATGTGAAAATTGCATTTTTATAAGGTAAATCAAAAAATTTTTTTTTAACGACAAGATTGTCGGGCATCTAGACTAATTATCATAGGACTAGGTGTAATGCTTAAAGTTGCATAAATTATGATATATCCCAAACTTATTTAGAGCAGCGTTTTTAGCACTTGCTACGACAACATATGTGAAAATTGCATTTTTATAAGGTAAATCAAAAAATTTTTTTTTAACGACCAGATCGTCGGGCATCTAGACTAATTATCATAGGACTAGGTGCAATGCTTAAAGTTGCATAAATTATGATATATCCCAAATTTATTTAGAGCAGCGTTTTTAGCACTTGTCTACGACAACATATGTGAAAATTGCATTTTTATAAGGTAAATCAAAACATTTTTTTTTAACGACCAGATCGTCGGGCATCTAGACTAATTATCATAGGACTAGGTGCAATGCTTAAAGTTGCATAAATTATGATATATCCCAAACTTATTTAGAGCAGCGTTTTTAGCACTTGTCTACGACAACATATGTGAAAATTGCATTTTTATAAGGTAAATCAAAAAATTTTTTTTTAACGACCAGATCGTCGGGCATCTAGACTAATTATCATAGGACTAGGTGCAATGCTTAAAGTTGCATAAATTATGATATATCCCAAATTTATTTAGAGCAGCGTTTTTAGCACTTGTCTACGACAACATATGTGAAAATTGCATTTTTATAAGGTAAATCAAAAATTTTTTTTTTAACGACAAGATTGTCGGGCATCTAGACTAATTATCATAGGACTAGGTGCAATGCTTAAAGTTGCATATATTATGATATATCCCAAACTTATTTAGAGCAGCGTTTTTAGCACTTGTCTACGACAACATATGTGAAAATTGCATTTTTATAAGGTAAATCAAAAAATTTTTTTTTAACGACAAGATTGTCGGGCATCTAGACTAATTATCATAGGACTAGGTGCAATGCTTAAAGTTGCATAAATTATGATATATCCCAAACTTATTTAGAGCAGCGTTTTTAGCACTTGTCTACGACAACATATGTGAAAATTGCATTTTTATAAGGTAAATCAAAAAATTTTTTTTTAACGACCAGATTGTCGGGCATCTAGACTAATTATCATAGGACTAGGTGCAATGCTTAAAGTTGCATAAATTATGATATATCCCAAATTTATTTAGAGCAGCGTTTTTAGCACTTGTCTACGACAACATATGTGAAAATTGCATTTTTATAAGGTAAATCAAAAAATTTTTTTTTAACGACAAGATTGTCGGGCATCTAGACTAATTATCATAGGACTAGGTGCAATGCTTAAAGTTGCATAAATTATGATATATCCCAAACTTATTTAGAGCAGCGTTTTTAGCACTTGTCTACGACAACATATGTGAAAATTGCATTTTTATAAGGTAAATCAAAAAAATTTTTTTTTAACGACCAGATCGTCGGGCATGTAGACTAATTATCATAGCACTAGGTGCAATGCTTAAAGTTGCATAAATTATGATATATCCCAAATTTATTTAGAGCAGCGTTTTTAGCACTTGTCTACGACAACATATGTGAAAATTGCATTTTTATAAGGTAAATCAAAAAATTTTTTTTTAACGACAAGATTGTCGGGCATCTAGACTAATTATCATAGGACTAGGTGCAATGCTTAAAGTTGCATAAATTATGATATATCCCAAACTTATTTAGAGCAGCGTTTTTAGCACTTGTCTACGACAACATATGTGAAAATTGCATTTTTATAAGGTAAATAAAAAAATTTTTTTTTAACGACCAGATCGTCGGGCATCTAGACTAATTATCATAGGACTAGGTGCAATGCTTAAAGTTGCATAAATTATGATATATCCCAAACTTATTTAGAGCAGCGTTTTTAGCACTTGTCTACGACAACATATGTGAAAATTGCATTTTTATAAGGTAAATCAAAAAATTTTTTTTTAACGACAAGATTGTCGGGCATCTAGACTAATTATCATAGGACTAGGTGCAATGCTTAAAGTTGCATAAATTATGATATATCCCAAACTTATTTAGAGCAGCGTTTTTAGCACTTGTCTACGACAACATATGTGAAAATTGCATTTTTATAAGGTAAATCAAAAAAATTTTTTTTAACGACCAGATCGTCGGGCATCTAGACTAATTATCATAGGACTAGGTGCAATGCTTAAAGTTGCATAGATTATGATATATCCCAAATTTATTTAGAGCAGCGTTTTTAGCACTTGTCTACGACAACATATGTGAAAATTGCATTTTTATAAGGTAAATCAAAAAATTTTTTTTTAACGACAAGATTGTCGGGCATCTAGACTAATTATCATAGGACTAGGTGCAATGCTTAAAGTTGCATAAATTATGATATATCCCAAACTTATTTAGAGCAGCGTTTTTAGCACTTGTCTGCGACAACATATGTGAAAATTGCATTTTTATAAGGTAAATCAAAAAATTTTTTTTTAACGACAAGATTGTCGGGCATCTAGACTAATTATCATAGGACTAGGTGCAATGCTTAAAGTTGCATAAATTATGATATATCCCAAACTTATTTAGAGCAGCGTTTTTAGCACTTGTCTACGACAACATATGTGAAAATTGCATTTTTATAAGGTAAATCAAAAAATTTTTTTTTAACGACCAGATCGTCGGGCATCTAGACTAATTATCATAGGACTAGGTGCAATGCTTAAAGTTGCATAAATTATGATATATCCCAAATTTATTTAGAGCAGCGTTTTTAGCACTTGTCTACGACAACATATGTGAAAATTGCATTTTTATAAGGTAAATCAAAAAATTTTTTTTTAACGACAAGATTGTCGGGCATCTAGACTAATTATCATAGGACTAGGTGCAATGCTTAAAGTTGCATAAATTATGATATATCCCAAACTTATTTAGAGCAGCGTTTTTAGCACTTGTCTACGACAACATATGTGAAAATTGCATTTTTATAAGGTAAATCAAAAAATTTTTTTTTAACGACCAGATCGTCGGGCATCTAGACTAATTATCATAGGACTAGGTGCAATGCTTAAAGTTGCATAAATTATGATATATCCCAAATTTATTTAGAGCAGCGTTTTTAGCACTTGTCTACGACAACATATGTGAAAATTGCATTTTTATAAGGTAAATCAAAAAATTTTTTTTTAACGACCAGATCGTCGGGCATCTAGACTAATTATCATAGGACTAGGTGCAATGCTTAAAGTTGCATAAATTATGATATATCCCAAATTTATTTAGAGCAGCGTTTTTAGCACTTGTCTACGACAACATATGTGAAAATTGCATTTTTATAAGGTAAATCAAAAAATTTTTTTTTAACGACAAGATTGTCGGGCATCTAGACTAATTATCATAGGACTAGGTGCAATGCTTAAAGTTGCATAAATTATGATATATCCCAAACTTATTTAGAGCAGCGTTTTTAGCACTTGTCTACGACAACATATGTGAAAATTGCATTTTTATAAGGTAAATCACAAAATTTTTTTTTAACGACAAGATTGTCGGGCATCTAGACTAATTATCATAGGACTAGGTGCAATGCTTAAAGTTGCATAAATTATGATATATCCCAAACTTATTTAGAGCAGCGTTTTTAGCACTTGTCTACGACAACATATGTGAAAATTGCATTTTTATAAGGTAAATCAAAAAAATTTTTTTTTAACGA
This sequence comes from Crataerina pallida, assembly GCA_949710015.1. Classification (NCBI taxonomy): domain Eukaryota; kingdom Metazoa; phylum Arthropoda; class Insecta; order Diptera; family Hippoboscidae; genus Crataerina; species Crataerina pallida. The sequence goes on along the minus strand of OX453292.1, from coordinate 13,838,591 downwards.
CCAGATCGTCGGGCATCTAGACTAATTATCATAGGACTAGGTGCAATGCTTAAAGTTGCATAAATTATGATATATCCCAAATTTATTTAGAGCAGCGTTTTTAGCACTTGTCTACGACAACATATGTGAAAATTGCATTTTTATAAGGTAAATCACAAAATTTTTTTTTAACGACAAGATTGTCGGGCATCTAGACTAATTATCATAGGACTAGGTGCAATGCTTAAAGTTGCATAAATTATGATATATCCCAAACTTATTTAGAGCAGCGTTTTTAGCACTTGTCTACGACAACATATGTGAAAATTGCATTTTTATAAGGTAAATCAAAAAAATTTTTTTTAACGACCAGATCGTCGGGCATCTAGACTAATTATCATAGGACTAGGTGCAATGCTTAAAGTTGCATAGATTATGATATATCCCAAATTTATTTAGAGCAGCGTTTTTAGCACTTGTCTACGACAACATATGTGAAAATTGCATTTTTATAAGGTAAATCAAAAAATTTTTTTTTAACGACAAGATTGTCGGGCATCTAGACTAATTATCATAGGACTAGGTGCAATGCTTAAAGTTGCATAAATTATGATATATCCCAAACTTATTTAGAGCAGCGTTTTTAGCACTTGTCTACGACAACATATGTGAAAATTGCATTTTTATAAGGTAAATCACAAAATTTTTTTTTAACGACAAGATTGTCGGGCATCTAGACTAATTATCATAGGACTAGGTGCAATGCTTAAAGTTGCATAAATTATGATATATCCCAAACTTATTTAGAGCAGCGTTTTTAGCACTTGTCTACGACAACATATGTGAAAATTGCATTTTTATAAGGTAAATCAAAAAAATTTTTTTTTAACGACCAGATCGTCGGGCATCTAGACTAATTATCATAGGACTAGGTGCAATGCTTAAAGTTGCATAAATTATGATATATCCCAAATTTATTTAGAGCAGCGTTTTTAGCACTTGTCTACGACAACATATGTGAAAATTGCATTTTTATAAGGTAAATCAAAAAATTTTTTTTTAACGACAAGATTGTCGGGCATCTAGACTAATTATCATAGGACTGGGTGCAATGCTTAAAGTTGCATAAATTATGATATATCCCAAACTTATTTAGAGCAGCGTTTTTAGCACTTGCTACGACAACATATGTGAAAATTGCATTTTTATAAGGTAAATCAAAAAATTTTTTTTTAACGACCAGATCGTCGGGCATCTAGACTAATTATCATAGGACTAGGTGCAATGCTTAAAGTTGCATAAATTATGATATATCCCAAATTTATTTAGAGCAGCGTTTTTAGCACTTGTCTACGACAACATATGTGAAAATTGCATTTTTATAAGGTAAATCAAAAAATTTTTTTTTAACGACCAGATCGTCGGGCATCTAGACTAATTATCATAGGACTAGGTGCAATGCTTAAAGTTGCATAAATTATGATATATCCCAAATTTATTTAGAGCAGCGTTTTTAGCACTTGTCTACGACAACATATGTGAAAATTGCATTTTTATAAGGTAAATCAAAAAATTTTTTTTTAACGACAAGATTGTCGGGCATCTAGACTAATTATCATAGGACTAGGTGCAATGCTTAAAGTTGCATAAATTATGATATATCCCAAACTTATTTAGAGCAGCGTTTTTAGCACTTGTCTACGACAACATATGTGAAAATTGCATTTTTATAAGGTAAATCACAAAATTTTTTTTTAACGACAAGATTGTCGGGCATCTAGACTAATTATCATAGGACTAGGTGCAATGCTTAAAGTTGCATAAATTATGATATATCCCAAACTTATTTAGAGCAGCGTTTTTAGCACTTGTCTACGACAACATATGTGAAAATTGCATTTTTATAAGGTAAATCAAAAAAATTTTTTTTTAACGACCAGATCGTCGGGCATCTAGACTAATTATCATAGGACTAGGTGCAATGCTTAAAGTTGCATAAATTATGATATATCCCAAATTTATTTAGAGCAGCGTTTTTAGCACTTGTCTACGACAACATATGTGAAAATTGCATTTTTATAAGGTAAATCAAAAAATTTTTTTTTAACGACAAGATTGTCGGGCATCTAGACTAATTATCATAGGACTGGGTGCAATGCTTAAAGTTGCATAAATTATGATATATCCCAAACTTATTTAGAGCAGCGTTTTTAGCACTTGCTACGACAACATATGTGAAAATTGCATTTTTATAAGGTAAATCAAAAAATTTTTTTTTAACGACCAGATCGTCGGGCATCTAGACTAATTATCATAGGACTAGGTGCAATGCTTAAAGTTGCATAAATTATGATATATCCCAAATTTATTTAGAGCAGCGTTTTTAGCACTTGTCTACGACAACATATGTGAAAATTGCATTTTTATAAGGTAAATCAAAAAATTTTTTTTTAACGACCAGATCGTCGGGCATCTAGACTAATTATCATAGGACTAGGTGCAATGCTTAAAGTTGCATAAATTATGATATATCCCAAACTTATTTAGAGTAGCGTTTTTAGCACTTGTCTACGACAACATATGTGAAAATTGCATTTTTATAAGGTAAATCAAAAAATTTTTTTTTAACGACCAGATCGTCGGGCATCTAGACTAATTATCATAGGACTAGGTGCAATGCTTAAAGTTGCATAAATTATGATATATCCCAAACTTATTTAGAGCAGCGTTTTTAGCACTTGTCTACGACAACATATGTGAAAATTGCATTTTTATAAGGTAAATCAAAAAAATTTTTTTTTAACGACCAGATCGTCGGGCATGTAGACTAATTATCATAGGACTAGGTGCAATGCTTAAAGTTGCATAAATTATGATATATCCCAAACTTATTTAGAGCAGCGTTTTTAGCACTTGTCTACGACAACATATGTGAAAATTGCATTTTTATAAGGTAAATCAAAAAATTTTTTTTTAACGACCAGATTGTCGGGCATCTAGACTAATTATCATAGGACTAGGTGCAATGCTTAAAGTTGCATAAATTATGATATATCCCAAATTTATTTAGAGCAGCGTTTTTAGCACTTGTCTACGACAACATATGTGAAAATTGCATTTTTATAAGGTAAATCAAAAAAAATTTTTTTAACGACCAGATCGTCGGGCATCTAGACTAATTATCATAGGACTAGGTGCAATGCTTAAAGTTGCATAAATTATGATATATCCCAAATTTATTTAGAGCAGCGTTTTTAGCACTTGTCTACGACAACATATGTGAAAATTGCATTTTTATAAGGTAAATCAAAAAAATTTTTTTTTAACGACCAGATCGTCGGGCATGTAGACTAATTATCATAGGACTAGGTGCAATGCTTAAAGTTGCATAAATTATGATATATCCCAAACTTATTTAGAGCAGCGTTTTTAGCACTTGTCTACGACAACATATGTGAAAATTGCATTTTTATAAGGTAAATCAAAAAATTTTTTTTTAACGACCAGATTGTCGGGCATCTAGACTAATTATCATAGGACTAGGTGCAATGCTTAAAGTTGCATAAATTATGATATATCCCAAACTTATTTAGAGCAGCGTTTTTAGCACTTGTCTACGACAACATATGTGAAAATTGCATTTTTATAAGGTAAATCAAAAAATTTTTTTTTAACGACCAGATTGTCGGGCATCTAGACTAATTATCATAGGACTAGGTGCAATGCTTAAAGTTGCATAAATTATGATATATCCCAAATTTATTTAGAGCAGCGTTTTTAGCACTTGTCTACGACAACATATGTGAAAATTGCATTTTTATAAGGTAAATCAAAAAAAATTTTTTTAACGACCAGATCGTCGGGCATCTAGACTAATTATCATAGGACTAGGTGCAATGCTTAAAGTTGCATAAATTATGATATATCCCAAATTTATTTAGAGCAGCGTTTTTAGCACTTGTCTACGACAACATATGTGAAAATTGCATTTTTATAAGGTAAATCAAAAAAAATTTTTTTAACGACCAGATCGTCGGGCATCTAGACTAATTATCATAGGACTAGGTGCAATGCTTAAAGTTGCATAAATTATGATATATCCCAAACTTATTTAGAGCAGCGTTTTTAGCACTTGTCTACGACAACATATGTGAAAATTGCATTTTTATAAGGTAAATCAAAAAATTTTTTTTTAACGACCAGATTGTCGGGCATCTAGACTAATTATCATAGGACTAGGTGCAATGCTTAAAGTTGCATAAATTATGATATATCCCAAATTTATTTAGAGCAGCGTTTTTAGCACTTGTCTACGACAACATATGTGAAAATTGCATTTTTATAAGGTAAATCAAAAAAAATTTTTTTAACGACCAGATCGTCGGGCATCTAGACTAATTATCATAGGACTAGGTGCAATGCTTAAAGTTGCATAAATTATGATATATCCCAAATTTATTTAGAGCAGCGTTTTTAGCACTTGTCTACGACAACATATGTGAAAATTGCATTTTTATAAGGTAAATCAAAAAAAATTTTTTTAACGACCAGATCGTCGGGCATCTAGACTAATTATCATAGGACTAGGTGCAATGCTTAAAGTTGCATAAATTATGATATATCCCAAACTTATTTAGAGCAGCGTTTTTAGCACTTGTCTACGACAACATATGTGAAAATTGCATTTTTATAAGGTAAATCAAAAAATTTTTTTTTAACGACCAGATTGTCGGGCATCTAGACTAATTATCATAGGACTAGGTGCAATGCTTAAAGTTGCATAAATTATGATATATCCCAAATTTATTTAGAGCAGCGTTTTTAGCACTTGTCTACGACAACATATGTGAAAATTGCATTTTTATAAGGTAAATCAAAAAAAATTTTTTTAACGACCAGATCGTCGGGCATCTAGACTAATTATCATAGGACTAGGTGCAATGCTTAAAGTTGCATAAATTATGATATATCCCAAACTTATTTAGAGCAGCGTTTTTAGCACTTGTCTACGACAACATATGTGAAAATTGCATTTTTATAAGGTAAATCAAAAAATTTTTTTTTAACGACCAGATTGTCGGGCATCTAGACTAATTATCATAGGACTAGGTGCAATGCTTAAAGTTGCATAAATTATGATATATCCCAAATTTATTTAGAGCAGCGTTTTTAGCACTTGTCTACGACAACATATGTGAAAATTGCATTTTTATAAGGTAAATCAAAAAAAATTTTTTTAACGACCAGATCGTCGGGCATGTAGACTAATTATCATAGGACTAGGTGCAATGCTTAAAGTTGCATAAATTATGATATATCCCAAACTTATTTAGAGCAGCGTTTTTAGCACTTGTCTACGACAACATATGTGAAAATTGCATTTTTATAAGGTAAATCAAAAAATTTTTTTTTAACGACCAGATTGTCGGGCATCTAGACTAATTATCATAGGACTAGGTGCAATGCTTAAAGTTGCATAAATTATGATATATCCCAAATTTATTTAGAGCAGCGTTTTTAGCACTTGTCTACGACAACATATGTGAAAATTGCATTTTTATAAGGTAAATCAAAAAAAATTTTTTTAACGACCAGATCGTCGGGCATGTAGACTAATTATCATAGGACTAGGTGCAATGCTTAAAGTTGCATAAATTATGATATATCCCAAACTTATTTAGAGCAGCGTTTTTAGCACTTGTCTACGACAACATATGTGAAAATTGCATTTTTATAAGGTAAATCAAAAAATTTTTTTTTAACGACCAGATTGTCGGGCATCTAGACTAATTATCATAGGACTAGGTGCAATGCTTAAAGTTGCATAAATTATGATATATCCCAAATTTATTTAGAGCAGCGTTTTTAGCACTTGTCTACGACAACATATGTGAAAATTGCATTTTTATAAGGTAAATCAAAAAATTTTTTTTTAACGACCAGATTGTCGGGCATCTAGACTAATTATCATAGGACTAGGTGCAATGCTTAAAGTTGCATAAATTATGATATATCCCAAATTTATTTAGAGCAGCGTTTTTAGCACTTGTCTACGACAACATATGTGAAAATTGCATTTTTATAAGGTAAATCAAAAAAAATTTTTTTAACGACCAGATCGTCGGGCATGTAGACTAATTATCATAGGACTAGGTGCAATGCTTAAAGTTGCATAAATTATGATATATCCCAAACTTATTTAGAGCAGCGTTTTTAGCACTTGTCTACGACAACATATGTGAAAATTGCATTTTTATAAGGTAAATCAAAAAATTTTTTTTTAACGACCAGATTGTCGGGCATCTAGACTAATTATCATAGGACTAGGTGCAATGCTTAAAGTTGCATAAATTATGATATATCCCAAATTTATTTAGAGCAGCGTTTTTAGCACTTGTCTACGACAACATATGTGAAAATTGCATTTTTATAAGGTAAATCAAAAAAAATTTTTTTAACGACCAGATCGTCGGGCATGTAGACTAATTATCATAGGACTAGGTGCAATGCTTAAAGTTGCATAAATTATGATATATCCCAAACTTATTTAGAGCAGCGTTTTTAGCACTTGTCTACGACAACATATGTGAAAATTGCATTTTTATAAGGTAAATCAAAAAATTTTTTTTTAACGACCAGATTGTCGGGCATCTAGACTAATTATCATAGGACTAGGTGCAATGCTTAAAGTTGCATAAATTATGATATATCCCAAATTTATTTAGAGCAGCGTTTTTAGCACTTGTCTACGACAACATATGTGAAAATTGCATTTTTATAAGTTAAATCAAAAAATTTTTTTTTAACGACCAGATCGTCGGGCATCTAGACTAATTATCATAGGACTAGGTGCAATGCTTAAAGTTGCATAAATTATGATATATCCCAAATTTATTTAGAGCAGCGTTTTTAGCACTTGTCTACGACAACATATGTGAAAATTGCATTTTTATAAGGTAAATCAAAAAAAATTTTTTTAACGACCAGATCGTCGGGCATGTAGACTAATTATCATAGGACTAGGTGCAATGCTTAAAGTTGCATAAATTATGATATATCCCAAACTTATTTAGAGCAGCGTTTTTAGCACTTGTCTACGACAACATATGTGAAAATTGCATTTTTATAAGGTAAATCAAAAAAAATTTTTTTAACGACCAGATCGTCGGGCATGTAGACTAATTATCATAGGACTAGGTGCAATGCTTAAAGTTGCATAAATTATGATATATCCCAAACTTATTTAGAGCAGCGTTATTAGCACTTGTCTACGACAACATATGTGAAAATTGCATTTTTATAAGGTAAATCAAAAAATTTTTTTTTAACGACCAGATTGTCGGGCATCTAGACTAATTATCATAGGACTAGGTGCAATGCTTAAAGTTGCATAAATTATGATATATCCCAAATTTATTTAGAGCAGCGTTTTTAGCACTTGTCTACGACAACATATGTGAAAATTGCATTTTTATAAGGTAAATCAAAAAAAATTTTTTTAACGACCAGATCGTCGGGCATGTAGACTAATTATCATAGGACTAGGTGCAATGCTTAAAGTTGCATAAATTATGATATATCCCAAACTTATTTAGAGCAGCGTTTTTAGCACTTGTCTACGACAACATATGTGAAAATTGCATTTTTATAAGGTAAATCAAAAAATTTTTTTTTAACGACCAGATTGTCGGGCATCTAGACTAATTATCATAGGACTAGGTGCAATGCTTAAAGTTGCATAAATTATGATATATCCCAAATTTATTTAGAGCAGCGTTTTTAGCACTTGTCTACGACAACATATGTGAAAATTGCATTTTTATAAGGTAAATCAAAAAAAATTTTTTTAACGACCAGATCGTCGGGCATCTAGACTAATTATCATAGGACTAGGTGCAATGCTTAAAGTTGCATAAATTATGATATATCCCAAACTTATTTAGAGCAGCGTTTTTAGCACTTGTCTACGACAACATATGTGAAAATTGCATTTTTATAAGGTAAATCAAAAAATTTTTTTTTAACGACCAGATTGTCGGGCATCTAGACTAATTATCATAGGACTAGGTGCAATGCTTAAAGTTGCATAAATTATGATATATCCCAAATTTATTTAGAGCAGCGTTTTTAGCACTTGTCTACGACAACATATGTGAAAATTGCATTTTTATAAGGTAAATCAAAAAAAATTTTTTTAACGACCAGATCGTCGGGCATGTAGACTAATTATCATAGGACTAGGTGCAATGCTTAAAGTTGCATAAATTATGATATATCCCAAACTTATTTAGAGCAGCGTTTTTAGCACTTGTCTACGACAACATATGTGAAAATTGCATTTTTATAAGGTAAATCAAAAAATTTTTTTTTAACGACCAGATTGTCGGGCATCTAGACTAATTATCATAGGACTAGGTGCAATGCTTAAAGTTGCATAAATTATGATATATCCCAAATTTATTTAGAGCAGCGTTTTTAGCACTTGTCTACGACAACATATGTGAAAATTGCATTTTTATAAGGTAAATCAAAAAAAATTTTTTTAACGACCAGATCGTCGGGCATGTAGACTAATTATCATAGGACTAGGTGCAATGCTTAAAGTTGCATAAATTATGATATATCCCAAACTTATTTAGAGCAGCGTTTTTAGCACTTGTCTACGACAACATATGTGAAAATTGCATTTTTATAAGGTAAATCAAAAAATTTTTTTTTAACGACCAGATTGTCGGGCATCTAGACTAATTATCATAGGACGGTGCAATGCTTAAAGTTGCATAAATTATGATATATCCCAAACTTATTTAGAGCAGCGTTTTTAGCACTTGTCTACGACAACATATGTGAAAATTGCATTTTTATAAGGTAAATCAAAAAATTTTTTTTTAACGACCAGATTGTCGGGCATCTAGACTAATTATCATAGGACTAGGTGCAATGCTTAAAGTTGCATAAATTATGATATATCCCAAATTTATTTAGAGCAGCGTTTTTAGCACTTGTCTACGACAACATATGTGAAAATTGCATTTTTATAAGGTAAATCAAAAAATTTTTTTTTAACGACCATATTGTCGGGCATCTAGACTAATTATCATAGGACTAGGTGCAATGCTTAAAGTTGCATAAATTATGATATATCCCAAATTTATTTAGAGCAGCGTTTTTAGCACTTGTCTACGACAACATATGTGAAAATTGCATTTTTATAAGGTAAATCAAAAAAAATTTTTTTAACGACCAGATCGTCGGGCATCTAGACTAATTATCATAGGACTAGGTGCAATGCTTAAAGTTGCATAAATTATGATATATCCCAAACTTATTTAGAGCAGCGTTTTTAGCACTTGTCTACGACAACATATGTGAAAATTGCATTTTTATAAGGTAAATCAAAAAATTTTTTTTTAACGACCAGATTGTCGGGCATCTAGACTAATTATCATAGGACTAGGTGCAATGCTTAAAGTTGCATAAATTATGATATATCCCAAATTTATTTAGAGCAGCGTTTTTAGCACTTGTCTACGACAACATATGTGAAAATTGCATTTTTATAAGGTAAATCAAAAAAAATTTTTTTAACGACCAGATCGTCGGGCATCTAGACTAATTATCATAGGACTAGGTGCAATGCTTAAAGTTGCATAAATTATGATATATCCCAAATTTATTTAGAGCAGCGTTTTTAGCACTTGTCTACGACAACATATGTGAAAATTGCATTTTTATAAGATAAATCAAAAAAATTTTTTTTAACGACCAGATCGTCGGGCATGTAGACTAATTATCATAGGACTAGGTGCAATGCTTAAAGTTGCATAAATTATGATATATCCCAAACTTATTTAGAGCAGCGTTTTTAGCACTTGTCTACGACAACATATGTGAAAATTGCATTTTTATAAGGTAAATCAAAAAATTTTTTTTTAACGACCAGATTGTCGGGCATCTAGACTAATTATCATAGGACTAGGTGCAATGCTTAAAGTTGCATAAATTATGATATATCCCAAACTTATTTAGAGCAGCGTTTTTAGCACTTGTCTACGACAACATATGTGAAAATTGCATTTTTATAAGGTAAATCAAAAAATTTTTTTTTAACGACCAGATCGTCGGGCATCTAGACTAATTATCATAGGACTAGGTGCAATGCTTAAAGTTGCATAAATTACGATATATCCCAAATTTATTTAGAGCAGCGTTTTTAGCACTTGTCTACGACAACATATGTGAAAATTGCATTTTTATAAGGTAAATCAAAAAATTTTTTTTTAACGACCAGATTGTCGGGCATCTAGTCTAATTATCATAGGACTAGGTGCGATGCTTAAAGTTGCATAAATTATGATATATCCCAAACTTATTTAGAGCAGCGTTTTTAGCACTTGTCTACGACAACATATGTGAAAATTGCATTTTTATAAGGTAAATCAAAAAAATTTTTTTTAACGACCAGATCGTCGGGCATCTAGACTAATTATCATAGGACTAGGTGCAATGCTTAAAGTTGCATAAATTATGATATATCCCAAATTTATTTAGAGCAGCGTTTTTAGCACTTGTCTACGACAACATATGTGAAAATTGCATTTTTATAAGGTAAATCAAAAAATTTTTTTTTAACGACAAGATTGTCGGGCATCTAGACTAATTATCATAGGACTAGGTGCAATGCTTAAAGTTGCATAAATTATGATATATCCCAAACTTATTTAGAGCAGCGTTTTTAGCACTTGTCTACGACAACATATGTGAAAATTGCATTTTTATAAGGTAAATCAAAAAATTTTTTTTTAACGACAAGATTGTCGGGCATCTAGACTAATTATCATAGGACTAGGTGCAATGCTTAAAGTTGCATAAATTATGATATATCCCAAACTTATTTAGAGCAGCGTTTTTAGCACTTGTCTACGACAACATATGTGAAAATTGCATTTTTATAAGGTAAATCAAAAAATTTTTTTTTAACGACCAGATCGTCGGGCATCTAGACTAATTATCATAGGACTAGGTGCAATGCTTAAAGTTGCATAAATTATGATATATCCCAAATTTATTTAGAACAGCGTTTTTAGCACTTGTCTACGACAACATATGTGAAAATTGCATTTTTATAAGGTAAATCAAAAAATTTTTTTTTAACGACAAGATTGTCGGGCATCTAGACTAATTATCATAGGACTAGGTGCAATGCTTAAAGTTGCATAAATTATGATATATCCCAAACTTATTTAGAGCAGCGTTTTTAGCACTTGTCTACGACAACATATGTGAAAATTGTATTTTTATAAGGTAAATCAAAAAATTTTTTTTTAACGACCAGATCGTCGGGCATCTAGACTAATTATCATAGGACTAGGTGCAATGCTTAAAGTTGCATAAATTATGATATATCCCAAATTTATTTAGAGCAGCGTTTTTAGCACTTGTCTACGACAACATATGTGAAAATTGCATTTTTATAAGGTAAATCAAAAAATTTTTTTTTAACGACAAGATTGTCGGGCATCTAGACTAATTATCATAGGACTAGGTGCAATGCTTAAAGTTGCATAAATTATGATATATCCCAAACTTATTTAGAGCAGCGTTTTTAGCACTTGTCTACGACAACATATGTGAAAATTGCATTTTTATAAGGTAAATCAAAAAATTTTTTTTTAACGACCAGATCGTCGGGCATCTAGACTAATTATCATAGGACTAGGTGCAATGCTTAAAGTTGCATAAATTATGATATATCCCAAATTTATTTAGAGCAGCGTTTTTAGCACTTGTCTACGACAACATATGTGAAAATTGCATTTTTATAAGGTAAATCAAAAAAATTTTTTTTTAACAACCAGATCGTCGGGCATCTACACTAATTATCATAGGACTAGGTGCAATGCTTAAAGTTGCATAAATTATGATATATCCCAAACTTATTTAGAGCAGCGTTTTTAGCACTTGTCTACGACAACATATGTGAAAATTGCATTTTTATAAGGTAAATCAAAAAATTTTTTTTTAACGACCAGATTGTCGGGCATCTAGACTAATTATCATAGGACTAGGTGCAATGCTTAAAGTTGCATAAATTATGATATATCCCAAATTTATTTAGAGCAGCGTTTTTAGCACTTGTCTACGACAACATATGTGAAAATTGCATTTTTATAAGGTAAATCAAAAAAAATTTTTTTAACGACCAGATCGTCGGGCATGTAGACTAATTATCATAGGACTAGGTGCAATGCTTAAAGTTGCATAAATTATGATATATCCCAAACTTATTTAGAGCAGCGTTTTTAGCACTTGTCTACGACAACATATGTGAAAATTGCATTTTTATAAGGTAAATCAAAAAATTTTTTTTTAACGACCAGATTGTCGGGCATCTAGACTAATTATCATAGGACTAGGTGCAATGCTTAAAGTTGCATAAATTATGATATATCCCAAATTTATTTAGAGCAGCGTTTTTAGCACTTGTCTACGACAACATATGTGAAAATTGCATTTTTATAAGGTAAATCAAAAAAAATTTTTTTAACGACCAGATCGTCGGGCATGTAGACTAATTATCATAGGACTAGGTGCAATGCTTAAAGTTGCATAAATTATGATATATCCCAAACTTATTTAGAGCAGCGTTTTTAGCACTTGTCTACGACAACATATGTGAAAATTGCATTTTTATAAGGTAAATCAAAAAATTTTTTTTTAACGACCAGATTGTCGGGCATCTAGACTAATTATCATAGGACGGTGCAATGCTTAAAGTTGCATAAATTATGATATATCCCAAACTTATTTAGAGCAGCGTTTTTAGCACTTGTCTACGACAACATATGTGAAAATTGCATTTTTATAAGGTAAATCAAAAAATTTTTTTTTAACGACCAGATTGTCGGGCATCTAGACTAATTATCATAGGACTAGGTGCAATGCTTAAAGTTGCATAAATTATGATATATCCCAAATTTATTTAGAGCAGCGTTTTTAGCACTTGTCTACGACAACATATGTGAAAATTGCATTTTTATAAGGTAAATCAAAAAATTTTTTTTTAACGACCATATTGTCGGGCATCTAGACTAATTATCATAGGACTAGGTGCAATGCTTAAAGTTGCATAAATTATGATATATCCCAAATTTATTTAGAGCAGCGTTTTTAGCACTTGTCTACGACAACATATGTGAAAATTGCATTTTTATAAGGTAAATCAAAAAAAATTTTTTTAACGACCAGATCGTCGGGCATCTAGACTAATTATCATAGGACTAGGTGCAATGCTTAAAGTTGCATAAATTATGATATATCCCAAACTTATTTAGAGCAGCGTTTTTAGCACTTGTCTACGACAACATATGTGAAAATTGCATTTTTATAAGGTAAATCAAAAAATTTTTTTTTAACGACCAGATTGTCGGGCATCTAGACTAATTATCATAGGACTAGGTGCAATGCTTAAAGTTGCATAAATTATGATATATCCCAAATTTATTTAGAGCAGCGTTTTTAGCACTTGTCTACGACAACATATGTGAAAATTGCATTTTTATAAGGTAAATCAAAAAAAATTTTTTTAACGACCAGATCGTCGGGCATCTAGACTAATTATCATAGGACTAGGTGCAATGCTTAAAGTTGCATAAATTATGATATATCCCAAATTTATTTAGAGCAGCGTTTTTAGCACTTGTCTACGACAACATATGTGAAAATTGCATTTTTATAAGATAAATCAAAAAAATTTTTTTTAACGACCAGATCGTCGGGCATGTAGACTAATTATCATAGGACTAGGTGCAATGCTTAAAGTTGCATAAATTATGATATATCCCAAACTTATTTAGAGCAGCGTTTTTAGCACTTGTCTACGACAACATATGTGAAAATTGCATTTTTATAAGGTAAATCAAAAAATTTTTTTTTAACGACCAGATTGTCGGGCATCTAGACTAATTATCATAGGACTAGGTGCAATGCTTAAAGTTGCATAAATTATGATATATCCCAAACTTATTTAGAGCAGCGTTTTTAGCACTTGTCTACGACAACATATGTGAAAATTGCATTTTTATAAGGTAAATCAAAAAATTTTTTTTTAACGACCAGATCGTCGGGCATCTAGACTAATTATCATAGGACTAGGTGCAATGCTTAAAGTTGCATAAATTACGATATATCCCAAATTTATTTAGAGCAGCGTTTTTAGCACTTGTCTACGACAACATATGTGAAAATTGCATTTTTATAAGGTAAATCAAAAAATTTTTTTTTAACGACCAGATTGTCGGGCATCTAGTCTAATTATCATAGGACTAGGTGCGATGCTTAAAGTTGCATAAATTATGATATATCCCAAACTTATTTAGAGCAGCGTTTTTAGCACTTGTCTACGACAACATATGTGAAAATTGCATTTTTATAAGGTAAATCAAAAAAATTTTTTTTAACGACCAGATCGTCGGGCATCTAGACTAATTATCATAGGACTAGGTGCAATGCTTAAAGTTGCATAAATTATGATATATCCCAAATTTATTTAGAGCAGCGTTTTTAGCACTTGTCTACGACAACATATGTGAAAATTGCATTTTTATAAGGTAAATCAAAAAATTTTTTTTTAACGACAAGATTGTCGGGCATCTAGACTAATTATCATAGGACTAGGTGCAATGCTTAAAGTTGCATAAATTATGATATATCCCAAACTTATTTAGAGCAGCGTTTTTAGCACTTGTCTACGACAACATATGTGAAAATTGCATTTTTATAAGGTAAATCAAAAAATTTTTTTTTAACGACAAGATTGTCGGGCATCTAGACTAATTATCATAGGACTAGGTGCAATGCTTAAAGTTGCATAAATTATGATATATCCCAAACTTATTTAGAGCAGCGTTTTTAGCACTTGTCTACGACAACATATGTGAAAATTGCATTTTTATAAGGTAAATCAAAAAATTTTTTTTTAACGACCAGATCGTCGGGCATCTAGACTAATTATCATAGGACTAGGTGCAATGCTTAAAGTTGCATAAATTATGATATATCCCAAATTTATTTAGAGCAGCGTTTTTAGCACTTGTCTACGACAACATATGTGAAAATTGCATTTTTATAAAGTAAATCAAAAAATTTTTTTTTAACGACCAGATCGTCGGGCATCTAGACTAATTATCGTAGGTGCAATGCTTAAAGTTGCATAAATTATGATATATCCCAAATTTATTTAGAGCAGCGTTTTTAGCACTTGTCTACGACAACATATGTGAAAATTGCATTTTTATAAGTTAAATCAAAAAATTTTTTTTTAACGACCAGATCGTCGGGCATCTAGACTAATTATCATAGGACTAGGTGCAATGCTTAAAGTTGCATAAATTATGATATATCCCAAACTTATTTAGAGCAGCGTTTTTAGCACTTGTCTACGACAACATATGTGAAAATTGCATTTTTATAAGGTAAATCAAAAAATTTTTTTTTAACGACCAGATTGTCGGGCATCTAGACTAATTATCATAGGACTAGGTGCAATGCTTAAAGTTGCATAAATTATGATATATCCCAAATTTATTTAGAGCAGCGTTTTTAGCACTTGTCTACGACAACATATGTGAAAATTGCATTTTTATAAGGTAAATCAAAAAATTTTTTTTTAACGACCATATTGTCGGGCATCTAGACTAATTATCATAGGACTAGGTGCAATGCTTAAAGTTGCATAAATTATGATATATCCCAAATTTATTTAGAGCAGCGTTTTTAGCACTTGTCTACGACAACATATGTGAAAATTGCATTTTTATAAGGTAAATCAAAAAAAATTTTTTTAACGACCAGATCGTCGGGCATCTAGACTAATTATCATAGGACTAGGTGCAATGCTTAAAGTTGCATAAATTATGATATATCCCAAACTTATTTAGAGCAGCGTTTTTAGCACTTGTCTACGACAACATATGTGAAAATTGCATTTTTATAAGGTAAATCAAAAAATTTTTTTTTAACGACCAGATTGTCGGGCATCTAGACTAATTATCATAGGACTAGGTGCAATGCTTAAAGTTGCATAAATTATGATATATCCCAAATTTATTTAGAGCAGCGTTTTTAGCACTTGTCTACGACAACATATGTGAAAATTGCATTTTTATAAGGTAAATCAAAAAAAATTTTTTTAACGACCAGATCGTCGGGCATCTAGACTAATTATCATAGGACTAGGTGCAATGCTTAAAGTTGCATAAATTATGATATATCCCAAATTTATTTAGAGCAGCGTTTTTAGCACTTGTCTACGACAACATATGTGAAAATTGCATTTTTATAAGATAAATCAAAAAAATTTTTTTTAACGACCAGATCGTCGGGCATGTAGACTAATTATCATAGGACTAGGTGCAATGCTTAAAGTTGCATAAATTATGATATATCCCAAACTTATTTAGAGCAGCGTTTTTAGCACTTGTCTACGACAACATATGTGAAAATTGCATTTTTATAAGGTAAATCAAAAAATTTTTTTTTAACGACCAGATTGTCGGGCATCTAGACTAATTATCATAGGACTAGGTGCAATGCTTAAAGTTGCATAAATTATGATATATCCCAAACTTATTTAGAGCAGCGTTTTTAGCACTTGTCTACGACAACATATGTGAAAATTGCATTTTTATAAGGTAAATCAAAAAATTTTTTTTTAACGACCAGATCGTCGGGCATCTAGACTAATTATCATAGGACTAGGTGCAATGCTTAAAGTTGCATAAATTACGATATATCCCAAATTTATTTAGAGCAGCGTTTTTAGCACTTGTCTACGACAACATATGTGAAAATTGCATTTTTATAAGGTAAATCAAAAAATTTTTTTTTAACGACCAGATTGTCGGGCATCTAGTCTAATTATCATAGGACTAGGTGCGATGCTTAAAGTTGCATAAATTATGATATATCCCAAACTTATTTAGAGCAGCGTTTTTAGCACTTGTCTACGACAACATATGTGAAAATTGCATTTTTATAAGGTAAATCAAAAAAATTTTTTTTAACGACCAGATCGTCGGGCATCTAGACTAATTATCATAGGACTAGGTGCAATGCTTAAAGTTGCATAAATTATGATATATCCCAAATTTATTTAGAGCAGCGTTTTTAGCACTTGTCTACGACAACATATGTGAAAATTGCATTTTTATAAGGTAAATCAAAAAATTTTTTTTTAACGACAAGATTGTCGGGCATCTAGACTAATTATCATAGGACTAGGTGCAATGCTTAAAGTTGCATAAATTATGATATATCCCAAACTTATTTAGAGCAGCGTTTTTAGCACTTGTCTACGACAACATATGTGAAAATTGCATTTTTATAAGGTAAATCAAAAAATTTTTTTTTAACGACCAGATCGTCGGGCATCTAGACTAATTATCATAGGACTAGGTGCAATGCTTAAAGTTGCATAAATTATGATATATCCCAAACTTATTTAGAGCAGCGTTTTTAGCACTTGTCTACGACAACATATGTGAAAATTGCATTTTTATAAGGTAAATCAAAAAATTTTTTTTTAACGACCAGATCGTCGGGCATCTAGACTAATTATCATAGGACTAGGTGCAATGCTTAAAGTTGCATAAATTATGATATATCCCAAATTTATTTAGAACAGCGTTTTTAGCACTTGTCTACGACAACATATGTGAAAATTGCATTTTTATAAGGTAAATCAAAAAAATTTTTTTTAACGACCAGATCGTCGGGCATGTAGACTAATTATCATAGGACTAGGTGCAATGCTTAAAGTTGCATAAATTATGATATATCCCAAACTTATTTAGAGCAGCGTTTTTAGCACTTGTCTACGACAACATATGTGAAAATTGCATTTTTATAAGGTAAATCAAAAAATTTTTTTTTAACGACCAGATTGTCGGGCATCTAGACTAATTATCATAGGACTAGGTGCAATGCTTAAAGTTGCATAAATTATGATATATCCCAAACTTATTTAGAGCAGCGTTTTTAGCACTTGTCTACGACAACATATGTGAAAATTGCATTTTTATAAGGTAAATCAAAAAATTTTTTTTTAACGACCAGATCGTCGGGCATCTAGACTAATTATCATAGGACTAGGTGCAATGCTTAAAGTTGCATAAATTACGATATATCCCAAATTTATTTAGAGCAGCGTTTTTAGCACTTGTCTACGACAACATATGTGAAAATTGCATTTTTATAAGGTAAATCAAAAAATTTTTTTTTAACGACCAGATTGTCGGGCATCTAGTCTAATTATCATAGGACTAGGTGCGATGCTTAAAGTTGCATAAATTATGATATATCCCAAACTTATTTAGAGCAGCGTTTTTAGCACTTGTCTACGACAACATATGTGAAAATTGCATTTTTATAAGGTAAATCAAAAAAATTTTTTTTAACGACCAGATCGTCGGGCATCTAGACTAATTATCATAGGACTAGGTGCAATGCTTAAAGTTGCATAAATTATGATATATCCCAAATTTATTTAGAGCAGCGTTTTTAGCACTTGTCTACGACAACATATGTGAAAATTACATTTTTATAAGGTAAATCAAAAAATTTTTTTTTAACGACAAGATTGTCGGGCATCTAGACTAATTATCATAGGACTAGGTGCAATGCTTAAAGTTGCATAAATTATGATATATCCCAAACTTATTTAGAGCAGCGTTTTTAGCACTTGTCTACGACAACATATGTGAAAATTGCATTTTTATAAGGTAAATCAAAAAATTTTTTTTTAACGACAAGATTGTCGGGCATCTAGACTAATTATCATAGGACTAGGTGCAATGCTTAAAGTTGCATAAATTATGATATATCCCAAACTTATTTAGAGCAGCGTTTTTAGCACTTGTCTACGACAACATATGTGAAAATTGTATTTTTATAAGGTAAATCAAAAAATTTTTTTTTAACGACCAGATCGTCGGGCATCTAGACTAATTATCATAGGACTAGGTGCAATGCTTAAAGTTGCATAAATTATGATATATCCCAAATTTATTTAGAGCAGCGTTTTTAGCACTTGTCTACGACAACATATGTGAAAATTGCATTTTTATAAGGTAAATCAAAAAATTTTTTTTTAACGACAAGATTGTCGGGCATCTAGACTAATTATCATAGGACTAGGTGCAATGCTTAAAGTTGCATAAATTATGATATATCCCAAACTTATTTAGAGCAGCGTTTTTAGCACTTGTCTACGACAACATATGTGAAAATTGCATTTTTATAAGGTAAATCAAAAAATTTTTTTTTAACGACCAGATCGTCGGGCATCTAGACTAATTATCATAGGACTAGGTGCAATGCTTAAAGTTGCATAAATTATGATATATCCCAAATTTATTTAGAGCAGCGTTTTTAGCACTTGTCTACGACAACATATGTGAAAATTGCATTTTTATAAAGTAAATCAAAAAATTTTTTTTTAACGACCAGATCGTCGGGCATCTAGACTAATTATCGTAGGTGCAATGCTTAAAGTTGCATAAATTATGATATATCCCAAATTTATTTAGAGCAGCGTTTTTAGCACTTGTCTACGACAACATATGTGAAAATTGCATTTTTATAAGTTAAATCAAAAAATTTTTTTTTAACGACCAGATCGTCGGGCATCTAGACTAATTATCATAGGACTAGGTGCAATGCTTAAAGTTGCATAAATTATGATATATCCCAAACTTATTTAGAGCAGCGTTTTTAGCACTTGTCTACGACAACATATGTGAAAATTGCATTTTTATAAGGTAAATCAAAAAATTTTTTTTTAACGACCAGATTGTCGGGCATCTAGACTAATTATCATAGGACTAGGTGCAATGCTTAAAGTTGCATAAATTATGATATATCCCAAATTTATTTAGAGCAGCGTTTTTAGCACTTGTCTACGACAACATATGTGAAAATTGCATTTTTATAAGGTAAATCAAAAAATTTTTTTTTAACGACCATATTGTCGGGCATCTAGACTAATTATCATAGGACTAGGTGCAATGCTTAAAGTTGCATAAATTATGATATATCCCAAATTTATTTAGAGCAGCGTTTTTAGCACTTGTCTACGACAACATATGTGAAAATTGCATTTTTATAAGGTAAATCAAAAAAAATTTTTTTAACGACCAGATCGTCGGGCATCTAGACTAATTATCATAGGACTAGGTGCAATGCTTAAAGTTGCATAAATTATGATATATCCCAAACTTATTTAGAGCAGCGTTTTTAGCACTTGTCTACGACAACATATGTGAAAATTGCATTTTTATAAGGTAAATCAAAAAATTTTTTTTTAACGACCAGATTGTCGGGCATCTAGACTAATTATCATAGGACTAGGTGCAATGCTTAAAGTTGCATAAATTATGATATATCCCAAATTTATTTAGAGCAGCGTTTTTAGCACTTGTCTACGACAACATATGTGAAAATTGCATTTTTATAAGGTAAATCAAAAAAAATTTTTTTAACGACCAGATCGTCGGGCATCTAGACTAATTATCATAGGACTAGGTGCAATGCTTAAAGTTGCATAAATTATGATATATCCCAAATTTATTTAGAGCAGCGTTTTTAGCACTTGTCTACGACAACATATGTGAAAATTGCATTTTTATAAGATAAATCAAAAAAATTTTTTTTAACGACCAGATCGTCGGGCATGTAGACTAATTATCATAGGACTAGGTGCAATGCTTAAAGTTGCATAAATTATGATATATCCCAAACTTATTTAGAGCAGCGTTTTTAGCACTTGTCTACGACAACATATGTGAAAATTGCATTTTTATAAGGTAAATCAAAAAATTTTTTTTTAACGACCAGATTGTCGGGCATCTAGACTAATTATCATAGGACTAGGTGCAATGCTTAAAGTTGCATAAATTATGATATATCCCAAACTTATTTAGAGCAGCGTTTTTAGCACTTGTCTACGACAACATATGTGAAAATTGCATTTTTATAAGGTAAATCAAAAAATTTTTTTTTAACGACCAGATCGTCGGGCATCTAGACTAATTATCATAGGACTAGGTGCAATGCTTAAAGTTGCATAAATTACGATATATCCCAAATTTATTTAGAGCAGCGTTTTTAGCACTTGTCTACGACAACATATGTGAAAATTGCATTTTTATAAGGTAAATCAAAAAATTTTTTTTTAACGACCAGATTGTCGGGCATCTAGTCTAATTATCATAGGACTAGGTGCGATGCTTAAAGTTGCATAAATTATGATATATCCCAAACTTATTTAGAGCAGCGTTTTTAGCACTTGTCTACGACAACATATGTGAAAATTGCATTTTTATAAGGTAAATCAAAAAAATTTTTTTTAACGACCAGATCGTCGGGCATCTAGACTAATTATCATAGGACTAGGTGCAATGCTTAAAGTTGCATAAATTATGATATATCCCAAATTTATTTAGAGCAGCGTTTTTAGCACTTGTCTACGACAACATATGTGAAAATTGCATTTTTATAAGGTAAATCAAAAAATTTTTTTTTAACGACAAGATTGTCGGGCATCTAGACTAATTATCATAGGACTAGGTGCAATGCTTAAAGTTGCATAAATTATGATATATCCCAAACTTATTTAGAGCAGCGTTTTTAGCACTTGTCTACGACAACATATGTGAAAATTGCATTTTTATAAGGTAAATCAAAAAATTTTTTTTTAACGACCAGATCGTCGGGCATCTAGACTAATTATCATAGGACTAGGTGCAATGCTTAAAGTTGCATAAATTATGATATATCCCAAACTTATTTAGAGCAGCGTTTTTAGCACTTGTCTACGACAACATATGTGAAAATTGCATTTTTATAAGGTAAATCAAAAAATTTTTTTTTAACGACCAGATCGTCGGGCATCTAGACTAATTATCATAGGACTAGGTGCAATGCTTAAAGTTGCATAAATTATGATATATCCCAAATTTATTTAGAACAGCGTTTTTAGCACTTGTCTACGACAACATATGTGAAAATTGCATTTTTATAAGGTAAATCAAAAAATTTTTTTTTAACGACAAGATTGTCGGGCATCTAGACTAATTATCATAGGACTAGGTGCAATGCTTAAAGTTGCATAAATTATGATATATCCCAAACTTATTTAGAGCAGCGTTTTTAGCACTTGTCTACGACAACATATGTGAAAATTGTATTTTTATAAGGTAAATCAAAAAATTTTTTTTTAACGACCAGATCGTCGGGCATCTAGACTAATTATCATAGGACTAGGTGCAATGCTTAAAGTTGCATAAATTATGATATATCCCAAATTTATTTAGAGCAGCGTTTTTAGCACTTGTCTACGACAACATATGTGAAAATTGCATTTTTATAAGGTAAATCAAAAAATTTTTTTTTAACGACAAGATTGTCGGGCATCTAGACTAATTATCATAGGACTAGGTGCAATGCTTAAAGTTGCATAAATTATGATATATCCCAAACTTATTTAGAGCAGCGTTTTTAGCACTTGTCTACGACAACATATGTGAAAATTGCATTTTTATAAGGTAAATCAAAAAATTTTTTTTTAACGACCAGATCGTCGGGCATCTAGACTAATTATCATAGGACTAGGTGCAATGCTTAAAGTTGCATAAATTATGATATATCCCAAATTTATTTAGAGCAGCGTTTTTAGCACTTGTCTACGACAACATATGTGAAAATTGCATTTTTATAAAGTAAATCAAAAAATTTTTTTTTAACGACCAGATCGTCGGGCATCTAGACTAATTATCATAGGACTAGGTGCAATGCTTAAAGTTGCATAAATTATGATATATCCCAAATTTATTTAGAGCAGCGATTTTAGCACTTGTCTACGACAACATATGTGAAAATTGCATTTTTATAAGGTAAATCAAAAAATTTTTTTTTAACGACAAGATTGTCGGGCATCTAGACTAATTATCATAGGACTAGGTGCAATGCTTAAAGTTGCATAAATTATGATATATCCCAAACTTATTTAGAGCAGCGTTTTTAGCACTTGTCTACGACAACATATGTGAAAATTGCATTTTTATAAGGTAAATCAAAAAAATTTTTTTTTAACGACCAGATCGTCGGGCATCTAGACTAATTATCGTAGGTGCAATGCTTAAAGTTGCATAAATTATGATATATCCCAAATTTATTTAGAGCAGCGTTTTTAGCACTTGTCTACGACAACATATGTGAAAATTGCATTTTTATAAGTTAAATCAAAAAATTTTTTTTTAACGACCAGATCGTCGGGCATCTAGACTAATTATCATAGGACTAGGTGCAATGCTTAAAGTTGCATAAATTATGATATATCCCAAATTTATTTAGAGCAGCGTTTTTAGCACTTGTCTACGACAACATATGTGAAAATTGCATTTTTATAAGGTAAATCAAAAAAATTTTTTTTAACGACAAGATTGTCGGGCATCTAGACTAATTATCATAGGACTAGGTGCAATGCTTAAAGTTGCATAAATTATGATATATCCCAAACTTATTTAGAGCAGCGTTTTTAGCACTTGTCTACGACAACATATGTGAAAATTGCATTTTTATAAGGTAAATCAAAAAAATTTTTTTTAACGACCAGATCGTCGGGCATCTAGACTAATTATCATAGGACTAGGTGCAATGCTTAAAGTTGCATAAATTATGATATATCCCAAATTTATTTAGAGCAGCGTTTTTAGCACTTGTCTACGACAACATATGTGAAAATTGCATTTTTATAAGGTAAATCAAAAATTTTTTTTTTAACGACAAGATTGTCGGGCATCTAGACTAATTATCATAAGACTAGGTGCAATGCTTAAAGTTGCATAAATTATGATATATCCCAAACTTATTTAGAGCAGCGTTTTTAGCACTTGTCTACGACAACATATGTGAAAATTGCATTTTTATAAGGTAAATCAAAAAAATTTTTTTTAACGACCAGATCGTCGGGCATCTAGACTAATTATCATAGGACTAGGTGCAATGCTTAAAGTTGCATAAATTATGATATATCCCAAATTTATTTAGAGCAGCGTTTTTAGCACTTGTCTACGACAACATATGTGAAAATTGCATTTTTATAAGGTAAATCAAAAAATTTTTTTTTAACGACAAGATTGTCGGGCATCTAGACTAATTATCATAGGACTAGGTGCAATGCTTAAAGTTGCATAAATTATGATATATCCCAAACTTATTTAGAGCAGCGTTTTTAGCACTTGTCTACGACAACATATGTGAAAATTGCATTTTTATAAGGTAAATCAAAAAAATTTTTTTTAACGACCAGATCGTCGGGCATCTAGACTAATTATCATAGGACTAGGTGCAATGCTTAAAGTTGCATAAATTATGATATATCCCAAATTTATTTAGAGCAGCGTTTTTAGCACTTGTCTACGACAACATATGTGAAAATTGCATTTTTATAAGGTAAATCAAAAAATTTTTTTTTAACGACAAGATTGTCGGGCATCTAGACTAATTATCATAGGACTAGGTGCAATGCTTAAAGTTGCATAAATTATGATATATCCCAAACTTATTTAGAGCAGCGTTTTTAGCACTTGTCTACGACAACATATGTGAAAATTGCATTTTTATAAGGTAAATCAAAAAAATGTTTTTTTAACGACCAGATTGTCGGGCATCTACACTAATTATCATAGGACTAGGTGCAATGCTTAAAGTTGCATAAATTATGATATATCCCAAATTTATTTAGAGCAGCGTTTTTAGCACTTGTCTACGACAACATATGTGAAAATTGCATTTTTATAAGGTAAATCAAAAAATTTTTTTTTAACGACAAGATTGTCGGGCATCTAGACTAATTATCATAGGACTAGGTGCAATGCTTAAAGTTGCATAAATTATGATATATCCCAAATTTATTTAGAGCAGCGTTTTTAGCACTTGTCTACGACAACATATGTGAAAATTGCATATTTATAAGGTAAATCAAAAAAATTTTTTTTTAACGACCAGATCGTCGGGCATCTACACTAATTATCATAGGACTAGGTGCAATGCTTAAAGTTGCATAAATTATGATATATCCCAAATTTATTTAGAGCAGCGTTTTTAGCACTTGTCTACGACAACATATGTGAAAATTGCATTTTTATAAGGTAAATCAAAAAATTTTTTTTTAACGACAAGATTGTCGGGCATCTAGACTAATTATCATAGTTCTAGGTGCAATGCTTAAAGTTGCATAAATTATGATATATCCCAAATTTATTTAGAGCAGCGTTTTTAGCACTTGTCTACGACAACATATGTGAAAATTGCATTTTTATAAGGTAAATCAAAAAAATTTTTTTTTAACAACCAGATCGTCGGGCATCTACACTAATTATCATAGGACTAGGTGCAATGCTTAAAGTTGCATAAATTATGATATATCCCAAATTTATTTAGAGCAGCGTTTTTAGCACTTGTCTACGACAACATATGTGAAAATTGCATTTTTATAAGGTAAATCAAAAAAATTTTTTTTTAACGACCAGATCGTCGGGCATCTACACTAATTATCATAGGACTAGGTGCAATGCTTAAAGTTGCATAAATTATGATATATCCCAAATTTATTTAGAGCAGCGTTTTTAGCACTTGTCTACGACAACATATGTGAAAATTGCATTTTTATAAGGTAAATCAAAAAATTTTTTTTTAACGACAAGATTGTCGGGCATCTAGACTAATTATCATAGGACTAGGTGCAATGCTTAAAGTTGCATAAATTATGATATATCCCAAACTTATTTAGAGCAGCGTTTTTAGCACTTGCTACGACAACATATGTGAAAATTGCATTTTTATAAGGTAAATCAAAAAATTTTTTTTTAACGACCAGATCGTCGGGCATCTAGACTAATTATCATAGGACTAGGTGCAATGCTTAAAGTTGCATAAATTATGATATATCCCAAATTTATTTAGAGCAGCGTTTTTAGCACTTGTCTACGACAACATATGTGAAAATTGCATTTTTATAAGGTAAATCAAAAAAATTTTTTTTAACGACCAGATCGTCGGGCATCTAGACTAATTATCATAGGACTAGGTGCAATGCTTAAAGTTGCATAAATTATGATATATCCCAAACTTATTTAGAGCAGCGTTTTTAGCACTTGTCTACGACAACATATGTGAAATTTGCATTTTTATAAGGTAAATCAAAAAATTTTTTTTTAACGACAAGATTGTCGGGCATCTAGACTAATTATCATAGGACTAGGTGCAATGCTTAAAGTTGCATAAATTATGATATATCCCAAACTTATTTAGAGCAGCGTTTTTAGCACTTGTCTACGACAACATATGTGAAAATTGCATTTTTATAAGGTAAATCAAAAAATTTTTTTTTAACGACAAGATTGTCGGGCATCTAGACTAATTATCATAGGACTAGGTGCAATGCTTAAAGTTGCATAAATTATGATATATCCCAAATTTATTTAGAGCAGCGTTTTTAGCACTTGTCTACGACAACATATGTGAAAATTGCATTTTTATAAGGTAAATCAAAAAAAATTTTTTTAACGACCAGATCGTCGGGCATGTAGACTAATTATCATAGGACTAGGTGCAATGCTTAAAGTTGCATAAATTATGATATATCCCAAACTTATTTAGAGCAGCGTTTTTAGCACTTGTCTACGACAACATATGTGAAAATTGCATTTTTATAAGGTAAATCAAAAAATTTTTTTTTAACGACCAGATTGTCGGGCATCTAGACTAATTATCATAGGACTAGGTGCAATGCTTAAAGTTGCATAAATTATGATATATCCCAAATTTATTTAGAGCAGCGTTTTTAGCACTTGTCTACGACAACATATGTGAAAATTGCATTTTTATAAGGTAAATCAAAAAAAATTTTTTTAACGACCAGATCGTCGGGCATGTAGACTAATTATCATAGGACTAGGTGCAATGCTTAAAGTTGCATAAATTATGATATATCCCAAACTTATTTAGAGCAGCGTTTTTAGCACTTGTCTACGACAACATATGTGAAAATTGCATTTTTATAAGGTAAATCAAAAAATTTTTTTTTAACGACCAGATTGTCGGGCATCTAGACTAATTATCATAGGACTAGGTGCAATGCTTAAAGTTGCATAAATTATGATATATCCCAAATTTATTTAGAGCAGCGTTTTTAGCACTTGTCTACGACAACATATGTGAAAATTGCATTTTTATAAGGTAAATCAAAAAAAATTTTTTTAACGACCAGATCGTCGGGCATGTAGACTAATTATCATAGGACTAGGTGCAATGCTTAAAGTTGCATAAATTATGATATATCCCAAACTTATTTAGAGCAGCGTTTTTAGCACTTGTCTACGACAACATATGTGAAAATTGCATTTTTATAAGGTAAATCAAAAAATTTTTTTTTAACGACCAGATTGTCGGGCATCTAGACTAATTATCATAGGACTAGGTGCAATGCTTAAAGTTGCATAAATTATGATATATCCCAAATTTATTTAGAGCAGCGTTTTTAGCACTTGTCTACGACAACATATGTGAAAATTGCATTTTTATAAGGTAAATCAAAAAAAATTTTTTTAACGACCAGATCGTCGGGCATGTAGACTAATTATCATAGGACTAGGTGCAATGCTTAAAGTTGCATAAATTATGATATATCCCAAACTTATTTAGAGCAGCGTTTTTAGCACTTGTCTACGACAACATATGTGAAAATTGCATTTTTATAAGGTAAATCAAAAAATTTTTTTTTAACGACCAGATTGTCGGGCATCTAGACTAATTATCATAGGACTAGGTGCAATGCTTAAAGTTGCATAAATTATGATATATCCCAAACTTATTTAGAGCAGCGTTTTTAGCACTTGTCTACGACAACATATGTGAAAATTGCATTTTTATAAGGTAAATCAAAAAATTTTTTTTTAACGACCAGATTGTCGGGCATCTAGACTAATTATCATAGGACTAGGTGCAATGCTTAAAGTTGCATAAATTATGATATATCCCAAATTTATTTAGAGCAGCGTTTTTAGCACTTGTCTACGACAACATATGTGAAAATTGCATTTTTATAAGGTAAATCAAAAAATTTTTTTTTAACGACCAGATTGTCGGGCATCTAGACTAATTATCATAGGACTAGGTGCAATGCTTAAAGTTGCATAAATTATGATATATCCCAAATTTATTTAGAGCAGCGTTTTTAGCACTTGTCTACGACAACATATGTGAAAATTGCATTTTTATAAGGTAAATCAAAAAAAATTTTTTTAACGACCAGATCGTCGGGCATCTAGACTAATTATCATAGGACTAGGTGCAATGCTTAAAGTTGCATAAATTATGATATATCCCAAACTTATTTAGAGCAGCGTTTTTAGCACTTGTCTACGACAACATATGTGAAAATTGCATTTTTATAAGGTAAATCAAAAAATTTTTTTTTAACGACCAGATTGTCGGGCATCTAGACTAATTATCATAGGACTAGGTGCAATGCTTAAAGTTGCATAAATTATGATATATCCCAAATTTATTTAGAGCAGCGTTTTTAGCACTTGTCTACGACAACATATGTGAAAATTGCATTTTTATAAGGTAAATCAAAAAAAATTTTTTTAACGACCAGATCGTCGGGCATCTAGACTAATTATCATAGGACTAGGTGCAATGCTTAAAGTTGCATAAATTATGATATATCCCAAATTTATTTAGAGCAGCGTTTTTAGCACTTGTCTACGACAACATATGTGAAAATTGCATTTTTATAAGATAAATCAAAAAAATTTTTTTTAACGACCAGATCGTCGGGCATGTAGACTAATTATCATAGGACTAGGTGCAATGCTTAAAGTTGCATAAATTATGATATATCCCAAACTTATTTAGAGCAGCGTTTTTAGCACTTGTCTACGACAACATATGTGAAAATTGCATTTTTATAAGGTAAATCAAAAAATTTTTTTTTAACGACCAGATTGTCGGGCATCTAGACTAATTATCATAGGACTAGGTGCAATGCTTAAAGTTGCATAAATTATGATATATCCCAAACTTATTTAGAGCAGCGTTTTTAGCACTTGTCTACGACAACATATGTGAAAATTGCATTTTTATAAGGTAAATCAAAAAATTTTTTTTTAACGACCAGATCGTCGGGCATCTAGACTAATTATCATAGGACTAGGTGCAATGCTTAAAGTTGCATAAATTACGATATATCCCAAATTTATTTAGAGCAGCGTTTTTAGCACTTGTCTACGACAACATATGTGAAAATTGCATTTTTATAAGGTAAATCAAAAAATTTTTTTTTAACGACCAGATTGTCGGGCATCTAGTCTAATTATCATAGGACTAGGTGCGATGCTTAAAGTTGCATAAATTATGATATATCCCAAACTTATTTAGAGCAGCGTTTTTAGCACTTGTCTACGACAACATATGTGAAAATTGCATTTTTATAAGGTAAATCAAAAAAATTTTTTTTAACGACCAGATCGTCGGGCATCTAGACTAATTATCATAGGACTAGGTGCAATGCTTAAAGTTGCATAAATTATGATATATCCCAAATTTATTTAGAGCAGCGTTTTTAGCACTTGTCTACGACAACATATGTGAAAATTGCATTTTTATAAGGTAAATCAAAAAATTTTTTTTTAACGACAAGATTGTCGGGCATCTAGACTAATTATCATAGGACTAGGTGCAATGCTTAAAGTTGCATAAATTATGATATATCCCAAACTTATTTAGAGCAGCGTTTTTAGCACTTGTCTACGACAACATATGTGAAAATTGCATTTTTATAAGGTAAATCAAAAAATTTTTTTTTAACGACCAGATCGTCGGGCATCTAGACTAATTATCATAGGACTAGGTGCAATGCTTAAAGTTGCATAAATTATGATATATCCCAAACTTATTTAGAGCAGCGTTTTTAGCACTTGTCTACGACAACATATGTGAAAATTGCATTTTTATAAGGTAAATCAAAAAATTTTTTTTTAACGACCAGATCGTCGGGCATCTAGACTAATTATCATAGGACTAGGTACAATGCTTAAAGTTGCATAAATTATGATATATCCCAAATTTATTTAGAACAGCGTTTTTAGCACTTGTCTACGACAACATATGTGAAAATTGCATTTTTATAAGGTAAATCAAAAAATTTTTTTTTAACGACAAGATTGTCGGGCATCTAGACTAATTATCATAGGACTAGGTGCAATGCTTAAAGTTGCATAAATTATGATATATCCCAAACTTATTTAGAGCAGCGTTTTTAGCACTTGTCTACGACAACATATGTGAAAATTGCATTTTTATAAGGTAAATCAAAAAATTTTTTTTTAACGACCAGATCGTCGGGCATCTAGACTAATTATCATAGGACTAGGTGCAATGCTTAAAGTTGCATAAATTATGATATATCCCAAATTTATTTAGAACAGCGTTTTTAGCACTTGTCTACGACAACATATGTGAAAATTGCATTTTTATAAGGTAAATCAAAAAATTTTTTTTTAACGACAAGATTGTCGGGCATCTAGACTAATTATCATAGGACTAGGTGCAATGCTTAAAGTTGCATAAATTATGATATATCCCAAACTTATTTAGAGCAGCGTTTTTAGCACTTGTCTACGACAACATATGTGAAAATTGCATTTTTATAAGGTAAATCAAAAAATTTTTTTTTAACGACCAGATCGTCGGGCATCTAGACTAATTATCATAGGACTAGGTGCAATGCTTAAAGTTGCATAAATTATGATATATCCCAAATTTATTTAGAGCAGCGTTTTTAGCACTTGTCTACGACAACATATGTGAAAATTGCATTTTTATAAGGTAAATCAAAAAATTTTTTTTTAACGACAAGATTGTCGGGCATCTAGACTAATTATCATAGGACTAGGTGCAATGCTTAAAGTTGCATAAATTATGATATATCCCAAACTTATTTAGAGCAGCGTTTTTAGCACTTGTCTACGACAACATATGTGAAAATTGCATTTTTATAAGGTAAATCAAAAAATTTTTTTTTAACGACCAGATCGTCGGGCATCTAGACTAATTATCATAGGACTAGGTGCAATGCTTAAAGTTGCATAAATTATGATATATCCCAAATTTATTTAGAGCAGCGTTTTTAGCACTTGTCTACGACAACATATGTGAAAATTGCATTTTTATAAGGTAAATCAAAAAATTTTTTTTTAACGACCAGATCGTCGGGCATCTAGACTAATTATCATAGGACTAGGTGCAATGCTTAAAGTTGCATAAATTATGATATATCCCAAATTTATTTAGAGCAGCGATTTTAGCACTTGTCTACGACAACATATGTGACAATTGCATTTTTATAAGGTAAATCAAAAAATTTTTTTTTAACGACAAGATTGTCGGGCATCTAGACTAATTATCATAGGACTAGGTGCAATGCTTAAAGTTGCATAAATTATGATATATCCCAAACTTATTTAGAGCAGCGTTTTTAGCACTTGTCTACGACAACATATGTGAAAATTGCATTTTTATAAGGTAAATCAAAAAAATTTTTTTTTAACGACCAGATCGTCGGGCATCTAGACTAATTATCGTAGGTGCAATGCTTAAAGTTGCATAAATTATGATATATCCCAAATTTATTTAGAGCAGCGTTTTTAGCACTTGTCTACGACAACATATGTGAAAATTGCATTTTTATAAGTTAAATCAAAAAATTTTTTTTTAACGACCAGATCGTCGGGCATCTAGACTAATTATCATAGGACTAGGTGCAATGCTTAAAGTTGCATAAATTATGATATATCCCAAATTTATTTAGAGCAGCGTTTTTAGCACTTGTCTACGACAACATATGTGAAAATTGCATTTTTATAAGGTAAATCAAAAAAATTTTTTTTAACGACAAGATTGTCGGGCATCTAGACTAATTATCATAGGACTAGGTGCAATGCTTAAAGTTGCATAAATTATGATATATCCCAAACTTATTTAGAGCAGCGTTTTTAGCACTTGTCTACGACAACATATGTGAAAATTGCATTTTTATAAGGTAAATCAAAAAAATTTTTTTTAACGACCAGATCGTCGGGCATCTAGACTAATTATCATAGGACTAGGTGCAATGCTTAAAGTTGCATAAATTATGATATATCCCAAATTTATTTAGAGCAGCGTTTTTAGCACTTGTCTACGACAACATATGTGAAAATTGCATTTTTATAAGGTAAATCAAAAATTTTTTTTTTAACGACAAGATTGTCGGGCATCTAGACTAATTATCATAAGACTAGGTGCAATGCTTAAAGTTGCATAAATTATGATATATCCCAAACTTATTTAGAGCAGCGTTTTTAGCACTTGTCTACGACAACATATGTGAAAATTGCATTTTTATAAGGTAAATCAAAAAAATTTTTTTTAACGACCAGATCGTCGGGCATCTAGACTAATTATCATAGGACTAGGTGCAATGCTTAAAGTTGCATAAATTATGATATATCCCAAATTTATTTAGAGCAGCGTTTTTAGCACTTGTCTACGACAACATATGTGAAAATTGCATTTTTATAAGGTAAATCAAAAAATTTTTTTTTAACGACAAGATTGTCGGGCATCTAGACTAATTATCATAGGACTAGGTGCAATGCTTAAAGTTGCATAAATTATGATATATCCCAAACTTATTTAGAGCAGCGTTTTTAGCACTTGTCTACGACAACATATGTGAAAATTGCATTTTTATAAGGTAAATCAAAAAAATTTTTTTTAACGACCAGATCGTCGGGCATCTAGACTAATTATCATAGGACTAGGTGCAATGCTTAAAGTTGCATAAATTATGATATATCCCAAATTTATTTAGAGCAGCGTTTTTAGCACTTGTCTACGACAACATATGTGAAAATTGCATTTTTATAAGGTAAATCAAAAAATTTTTTTTTAACGACAAGATTGTCGGGCATCTAGACTAATTATCATAGGACTAGGTGCAATGCTTAAAGTTGCATAAATTATGATATATCCCAAACTTATTTAGAGCAGCGTTTTTAGCACTTGTCTACGACAACATATGTGAAAATTGCATTTTTATAAGGTAAATCAAAAAAATGTTTTTTTAACGACCAGATCGTCGGGCATCTACACTAATTATCATAGGACTAGGTGCAATGCTTAAAGTTGCATAAATTATGATATATCCCAAATTTATTTAGAGCAGCGTTTTTAGCACTTGTCTACGACAACATATGTGAAAATTGCATTTTTATAAGGTAAATCAAAAAATTTTTTTTTAACGACAAGATTGTCGGGCATCTAGACTAATTATCATAGGACTAGGTGCAATGCTTAAAGTTGCATAAATTATGATATATCCCAAATTTATTTAGAGCAGCGTTTTTAGCACTTGTCTACGACAACATATGTGAAAATTGCATATTTATAAGGTAAATCAAAAAAATTTTTTTTTAACGACCAGATCGTCGGGCATCTACACTAATTATCATAGGACTAGGTGCAATGCTTAAAGTTGCATAAATTATGATATATCCCAAATTTATTTAGAGCAGCGTTTTTAGCACTTGTCTACGACAACATATGTGAAAATTGCATTTTTATAAGGTAAATCAAAAAATTTTTTTTTAACGACAAGATTGTCGGGCATCTAGACTAATTATCATAGTTCTAGGTGCAATGCTTAAAGTTGCATAAATTATGATATATCCCAAATTTATTTAGAGCAGCGTTTTTAGCACTTGTCTACGACAACATATGTGAAAATTGCATTTTTATAAGGTAAATCAAAAAAATTTTTTTTTAACGACCAGATCGTCGGGCATCTACACTAATTATCATAGGACTAGGTGCAATGCTTAAAGTTGCATAAATTATGATATATCCCAAATTTATTTAGAGCAGCGTTTTTAGCACTTGTCTACGACAACATATGTGAAAATTGCATTTTTATAAGGTAAATCAAAAAATTTTTTTTTAACGACAAGATTGTCGGGCATCTAGACTAATTATCATAGGACTAGGTGCAATGCTTAAAGTTGCATAAATTATGATATATCCCAAACTTATTTAGAGCAGCGTTTTTAGCACTTGCTACGACAACATATGTGAAAATTGCATTTTTATAAGGTAAATCAAAAAATTTTTTTTTAACGACCAGATCGTCGGGCATCTAGACTAATTATCATAGGACTAGGTGCAATGCTTAAAGTTGCATAAATTATGATATATCCCAAATTTATTTAGAGCAGCGTTTTTAGCACTTGTCTACGACAACATATGTGAAAATTGCATTTTTATAAGGTAAATCAAAAAAATTTTTTTTAACGACCAGATCGTCGGGCATCTAGACTAATTATCATAGGACTAGGTGCAATGCTTAAAGTTGCATAAATTATGATATATCCCAAACTTATTTAGAGCAGCGTTTTTAGCACTTGTCTACGACAACATATGTGAAATTTGCATTTTTATAAGGTAAATCAAAAAATTTTTTTTTAACGACAAGATTGTCGGGCATCTAGACTAATTATCATAGGACTAGGTGCAATGCTTAAAGTTGCATAAATTATGATATATCCCAAACTTATTTAGAGCAGCGTTTTTAGCACTTGTCTACGACAACATATGTGAAAATTGCATTTTTATAAGGTAAATCAAAAAATTTTTTTTTAACGACAAGATTGTCGGGCATCTAGACTAATTATCATAGGACTAGGTGCAATGCTTAAAGTTGCATAAATTATGATATATCCCAAATTTATTTAGAGCAGCGTTTTTAGCACTTGTCTACGACAACATATGTGAAAATTGCATTTTTATAAGGTAAATCAAAAAATTTTTTTTTAAGGACCAGATTGTCGGGCATCTAGACTAATTATCATAGGACTAGGTGCAATGCTTAAAGTTGCATAAATTATGATATATCCCAAACTTATTTAGAGCAGCGTTTTTAGCACTTGTCTACGACAACATATGTGAAAATTGCATTTTTATAAGGTAAATCAAAAAATTTTTTTTTAACGACCAGATCGTCGGGCATCTAGACTAATTATCATAGGACTAGGTGCAATGCTTAAAGTTGCATAAATTACGATATATCCCAAATTTATTTAGAGCAGCGTTTTTAGCACTTGTCTACGACAACATATGTGAAAATTGCATTTTTATAAGGTAAATCAAAAAATTTTTTTTTAACGACCAGATTGTCGGGCATCTAGTCTAATTATCATAGGACTAGGTGCGATGCTTAAAGTTGCATAAATTATGATATATCCCAAACTTATTTAGAGCAGCGTTTTTAGCACTTGTCTACGACAACATATGTGAAAATTGCATTTTTATAAGGTAAATCAAAAAAATTTTTTTTAACGACCAGATCGTCGGGCATCTAGACTAATTATCATAGGACTAGGTGCAATGCTTAAAGTTGCATAAATTATGATATATCCCAAATTTATTTAGAGCAGCGTTTTTAGCACTTGTCTACGACAACATATGTGAAAATTGCATTTTTATAAGGTAAATCAAAAAATTTTTTTTTAACGACAAGATTGTCGGGCATCTAGACTAATTATCATAGGACTAGGTGCAATGCTTAAAGTTGCATAAATTATGATATATCCCAAACTTATTTAGAGCAGCGTTTTTAGCACTTGTCTACGACAACATATGTGAAAATTGCATTTTTATAAGGTAAATAAAAAAATTTTTTTTTAACGACCAGATCGTCGGGCATCTAGACTAATTATCATAGGACTAGGTGCAATGCTTAAAGTTGCATAAATTATGATATATCCCAAACTTATTTAGAGCAGCGTTTTTAGCACTTGTCTACGACAACATATGTGAAAATTGCATTTTTATAAGGTAAATCAAAAAATTTTTTTTTAACGACCAGATCGTCGGGCATCTAGACTAATTATCATAGGACTAGGTGCAATGCTTAAAGTTGCATAAATTATGATATATCCCAAATTTATTTAGAGCAGCGTTTTTAGCACTTGTCTACGACAACATATGTGAAAATTGCATTTTTATAAGGTAAATCAAAAAATTTTTTTTTAACGACAAGATTGTCGGGCATCTAGACTAATTATCATAGGACTAGGTGCAATGCTTAAAGTTGCATAAATTATGATATATCCCAAACTTATTTAGAGCAGCGTTTTTAGCACTTGTCTACGACAACATATGTGAAAATTGCATTTTTATAAGGTAAATCAAAAAATTTTTTTTTAACGACCAGATCGTCGGGCATCTAGACTAATTATCATAGGACTAGGTGCAATGCTTAAAGTTGCATAAATTATGATATATCCCAAACTTATTTAGAGCAGCGTTTTTAGCACTTGTCTACGACAACATATGTGAAAATTGCATTTTTATAAGGTAAATCAAAAAATTTTTTTTTAACGACAAGATTGTCGGGCATCTAGACTAATTATCATAGGACTAGGTGCAATGCTTAAAGTTGCATAAATTATGATATATCCCAAACTTATTTAGAGCAGCGTTTTTAGCACTTGTCTACGACAACATATGTGAAAATTGTATTTTTATAAGGTAAATCAAAAAATTTTTTTTTAACGACCAGATCGTCGGGCATCTAGACTAATTATCATAGGACTAGGTGCAATGCTTAAAGTTGCATAAATTATGATATATCCCAAATTTATTTAGAGCAGCGTTTTTAGCACTTGTCTACGACAACATATGTGAAAATTGCATTTTTATAAGGTAAATCAAAAAATTTTTTTTTAACGACAAGATTGTCGGGCATCTAGACTAATTATCATAGGACTAGGTGCAATGCTTAAAGTTGCATAAATTATGATATATCCCAAACTTATTTAGAGCAGCGTTTTTAGCACTTGTCTACGACAACATATGTGAAAATTGCATTTTTATAAGGTAAATCAAAAAATTTTTTTTTAACGACCAGATCGTCGGGCATCTAGACTAATTATCATAGGACTAGGTGCAATGCTTAAAGTTGCATAAATTATGATATATCCCAAACTTATTTAGAGCAGCGTTTTTAGCACTTGTCTACGACAACATATGTGAAAATTGCATTTTTATAAGGTAAATCAAAAAATTTTTTTTTAACGACCAGATCGTCGGGCATCTAGACTAATTATCATAGGACTAGGTGCAATGCTTAAAGTTGCATAAATTATGATATATCCCAAACTTATTTAGAGCAGCGTTTTTAGCACTTGTCTACGACAACATATGTGAAAATTGTATTTTTATAAGGTAAATCAAAAAATTTTTTTTTAACGACCAGATCGTCGGGCATCTAGACTAATTATCATAGGACTAGGTGCAATGCTTAAAGTTGCATAAATTATGATATATCCCAAATTTATTTAGAGCAGCGTTTTTAGCACTTGTCTACGACAACATATGTGAAAATTGCATTTTTATAAGGTAAATCAAAAAATTTTTTTTTAACGACAAGATTGTCGGGCATCTAGACTAATTATCATAGGACTAGGTGCAATGCTTAAAGTTGCATAAATTATGATATATCCCAAACTTATTTAGAGCAGCGTTTTTAGCACTTGTCTACGACAACATATGTGAAAATTGCATTTTTATAAGGTAAATCAAAAAATTTTTTTTTAACGACCAGATCGTCGGGCATCTAGACTAATTATCATAGGACTAGGTGCAATGCTTAAAGTTGCATAAATTATGATATATCCCAAATTTATTTAGAGCAGCGTTTTTAGCACTTGTCTACGACAACATATGTGAAAATTGCATTTTTATAAGGTAAATCAAAAAATTTTTTTTTAACGACCAGATCGTCGGGCATCTAGACTAATTATCATAGGACTAGGTGCAATGCTTAAAGTTGCATAAATTATGATATATCCCAAATTTATTTAGAGCAGCGTTTTTAGCACTTGTCTACGACAACATATGTGAAAATTGCATTTTTATAAGGTAAATCAAAAAATTTTTTTTTAACGACAAGATTGTCGGGCATCAAGACTAATTATCATAGGACTAGGTGCAATGCTTAAAGTTGCATAAATTATGATATATCCCAAACTTATTTAGAGCAGCGTTTTTAGCACTTGTCTACGACAACATATGTGAAAATTGCATTTTTATAAGGTAAATCAAAAAAATTTTTTTTTAACGACCAGATCGTCGGGCATCTAGACTAATTATCGTAGGTGCAATGCTTAAAGTTGCATAAATTATGATATATCCCAAATTTATTTAGAGCAGCGTTTTTAGCACTTGTCTACGACAACATATGTGAAAATTGCATTTTTATAAGTTAAATCAAAAAATTTTTTTTTAACGACCAGATCGTCGGGCATCTAGACTAATTATCATAGGACTAGGTGCAATGCTTAAAGTTGCATAAATTATGATATATCCCAAATTTATTTAGAGCAGCGTTTTTAGCACTTGTCTACGACAACATATGTGAAAATTGCATTTTTATAAGGTAAATCAAAAAAATTTTTTTTAACGACAAGATTGTCGGGCATCTAGACTAATTATCATAGGACTAGGTGCAATGCTTAAAGTTGCATAAATTATGATATATCCCAAACTTATTTAGAGCAGCGTTTTTAGCACTTGTCTACGACAACATATGTGAAAATTGCATTTTTATAAGGTAAATAAAAAAAATTTTTTTTAACGACCAGATCGTCGGGCATCTAGACTAATTATCATAGGACTAGGTGCAATGCTTAAAGTTGCATAAATTATGATATATCCCAAACTTATTTAGAGCAGCGTTTTTAGCACTTGTCTACGACAACATATGTGAAAATTGCATTTTTATAAGGTAAATCAAAAAAATTTTTTTTAACGACCAGATCGTCGGGCATCTAGACTAATTATCATAGGACTAGGTGCAATGCTTAAAGTTGCATAAATTATGATATATCCCAAATTTATTTAGAGCAGCGTTTTTAGCACTTGTCTACGACAACATATGTGAAAATTGCATTTTTATAAGGTAAATCAAAAAATTTTTTTTTAACGACAAGATTGTCGGGCATCTAGACTAATTATCATAGGACTAGGTGCAATGCTTAAAGTTGCATAAATTATGATATATCCCAAACTTATTTAGAGCAGCGTTTTTAGCACTTGTCTACGACAACATATGTGAAAATTGCATTTTTATAAGGTAAATCAAAAAAATTTTTTTTAACGACCAGATCGTCGGGCATCTAGACTAATTATCATAGGACTAGGTGCAATGCTTAAAGTTGCATAAATTATGATATATCCCAAATTTATTTAGAGCAGCGTTTTTAGCACTTGTCTACGACAACATATGTGAAAATTGCATTTTTATTAGGTAAATCAAAAAATTTTTTTTTAACGACAAGATTGTCGGGCATCTAGACTAATTATCATAGGACTAGGTGCAATGCTTAAAGTTGCATAAATTATGATATATCCCAAACTTATTTAGAGCAGCGTTTTTAGCACTTGTCTACGACAACATATGTGAAAATTGCACTTTTATAAGGTAAATCAAAAAATTTTTTTTTAACGACAAGATTGTCGGGCATCTAGACTAATTATCATAGGACT